>JASAMY010001115.1:0-238745 GCA_030248085.1 Paralinhomoeus sp. GSCO2_6
GGGACGACGTGACGCCTATGCGTACGGCTGGAGCGACAACAGCAAGTGGAGTATGATGTTTACAAAGTGACAGTTTCTATATGTACGTGTTTTTCGTCGAATTGAAGGACTTAGTCAAAATGGGGGGCCACAAACTACCCCTGGGTCGAATTTTTTTTGGCAGTGGGGAAACGACTGGGGGCAAACGGCAGGGGGCCCCCGGGGGGGGAACGACCGGTTGCGGCTATCGGAGGCGTGGAGTCGCAGCTCGAGCGCCAACAGTTGAAGAGCTTCCTGCAGAAGCTGAAAACGGACGTCACAGGGCCTCTGCAAGCCGTCAGAGCTGCCGCCGCTCGGCACCTGCGAGCGGGGGAGCACAGGCGCCTGCTCGTCGTCGCCGAGAATTGCGTCACCGCGCCCTTCAACCCGGTCGACGTACTACACTATTGCGTGACTTCTTGGTGAGAGTTTGGCGAATGGGTTCTGCTTTGTTTCCCGCTTTTGTGCGTGGAGTACGTCCACTAGGAACTCGTTTGCCCTGTGTGGGTGGTTATCTGGCATGGGTTCTACAGTATGCCTGCTATTACAATGTTAACATACCAAAATTCGTGGGAAACATACCGAAAAAAAATTGTGCTTCATGCATTGCTTCATCGGTCGATGCCAACAAGTGTGCTTACCAACAACGCTACACAACGTGTAAAACATGATCGCAAAACACTGGCGCACGCACAGCACAATTTCCAACCTACTCCAAACTATCACGTCGCAAACTGCGGAAGCAGAAACGAACGTACATACGTCGCGACGCGAACTGTCGCATACACAGACGACCGTCGCGAGGGCACGGTGCACAGCCACGCACGCGAGCGCGTGGACACCACACACTCGGAATTTCTGGTGCAACGAATAGACGACGCTCAAAGATACCGTCCCGGCCTCTGCCTTCACAGTCGATCCCATCCCACTACTCGAGGCTTTCAACGACCACGAGAGCCGAGAAACCAATGGAATGCCGCAGAATCAGAGTTGAATAGCCGAGAAGAGGGAGGGGGCGGGTGGGCAGGGCGTATTCAGGAATTGGCCTTGGCACTGGCAGGTGACGACGACGCGGCCTCGACGACAGGCAGCGGCGGCGGTGGCACCGGTCTTCGCAGTGGCCGGCGGCGAGTCGGCGCTCTTGGCGGCCGCCTCGACGGTGGCGAATGCCGGCGGTGAAGAAGCGACGGCGGCGGCTGCGACGGCCGGGACGCTGGGGGCAGAGGAGGTCGTCGTTGTGGCGTTGGCGTTGGCGACGGCGGCGGCCTGGAGACCCTCCCCTTGCGGAACTGCTCGTACTCGTCGCCCATGATGGTCGCTATCTCGTTCTGCATGAACGCCCACGGCATTGAGGCGCCAGCCAATGAACACCGCTGGCCGCTGGGACAGTAGACGTCGCCACCGGCAGCTTGCCGTCGGCCGACTGCAGGCAAAGCAGAACGTGTGGGCGACTTCGCTGGGGCACTCGACGAAGTACGCGTCCTCGATCCGCGTCTTACAAAGCGTGCAGAGCACAATTTTTGTGTCGGGTGCGGGCGGTTGCCGGAGCGGTCGCCGGAGGCTGAGCGGCGTGCTCCGAGCGCCGCTTGCTCTCCGACTCGGAACTGTCGGTGCTCGTGGGACCTGACCGAGTTCACCGTCTCGCAGCTCGTCGGCTGCGCCGAGCCCCTAGCTGCACCTGCCTCTCGAACGCTGAAAATACACCGCTCGGTTGAGTTAAGCTGACATATGCAAGTGTGCTTCCATGCTGCGTCTCGTGAACATTGCACATTGAAAGGACGTTTGTGTTCTCGCACGCGCATGTATGTATACGCACACAAGTTGTGCACGAGTAGGCGCAAGTGTGACGCCAGTGCTATTTTGTGCCATTTCCACGTGACCGCGTGACAGCGGAGCGGAACACGTCGCCCATTCCTGTTTGCGGCGGCGCTGCGTCAGACGCGACTACAAAACGTGTTTCGTGTTTGCCCTTCTATCAAGAGGCCGAAGCAGTCCTTGCGACTCACAAATACCAGTCGACTCATCGTTAGTTGGGTCCGGCTAGCGTTCATTCACAGCGGACAGGAAAACAGTCTGGTAACAGCAAACCCAGAAAGGTACACAGCAGCGTCAAGTTCGGTCCCATGAAAAGCAGGACGCAACACTCGCCAGAGCTTTTCGACTAGGCAAAATATTGAACGTCTCTGAACCGCGGAACAGCGCTTCGTCGTGCCGCCCAGAGCACCCAACCCAACCCAAGCAGCCCGCTCACTCCCTATCCCTGATCCGAGAGGAGGTTGTCGACCTCGCTTTCGTCGTGGGATGTCGTCCATATGAAATTGTCGAAAAAAGCGAGAGCGGAACGATAGCGACTGGCGATCAGACGACGACGGCGCCGATCGCGGGGTCCGGAGTGCCAGGCACTGCCGCCTGTTGCCAGTCTGCCCGAGGACGCGCCCTGCCGCCGCGCATCTTTCAGAGGCGCGCGACGGGGAGCGCGCCTCCTCCGTCGACAATCGCGGCGAGAGCGTCTTTCCCCAAGGCACATTGTAAATTTTTTATAGAAGGCGGCAGCGCGTGACCAATGGCCGGAATCGTGAAAACCGTCGCGTTGCGGTCAGCCTGCACCAAACCCCGCGTCACCCGCCCCCCTAGAAGCGCCGAATTTGTGCAGCAATATACTCGCGTACTTCTTCCCCACCCCACCAGGCGAAGTGCGCAGTTTTCACTGATACTGCTATTTGAAAAGGCGTGTCGGCATTCTTCCCCCCCTCCCCCTGTACTTTGAAGGGTGGGCGTGTATACGCCGGACTACAGGAATTCATGGAATCTCTGGATGACGTACCCCTCTTAATGTCGACTCTCACTTGTTTCGTGTCCGGCTTGTCGTCGTCCTCGTCGGCCGCCGCTGTGGGATGGGCGATTCGCTTTCGCTGACTTCGGGGCACGGAGCTGGGACGCGTATAGGGGAGGGCGCCGTTGAGGCCCACTGGTCGCGAGCGCGTGGTGGCCGAGTTGCCGAGATGCGGGAGCGCGAGCGCCAACAGGTTGCCCATGGGCAGGCCGGCGGCCGCGGCAGCGGCGGGCAGAGGGCCGCGCGTCACGCCGGCCAGCGTGAGCGCGTTCAGCGCTTGCAGCTCCTCGAGCGTGCTGGGTCGCGAGCCGGGCAGCGAGTAGGCGGCGCTCGAGGGCGTCGGCAGACGCTGCTGCGCGCCCGGGTCGAGGAGCGCGCGACCGGCGAGCAGGCCGCGCTGGTGCTGTACTTGGCGTCGGCACGCTCAGACCTATGTGAGCGCTGGGCGCAGGCCGCCTGGCCGCGTGCAAGTCGGCGTGCTGCTGCTGCTGCTGATGTTGTTGCTGCTGCTGCTGCTGCTGATGCGGTTGCTGATGGCTGATGTGGAGTGCCTGTCCGCCTTTCTCCCGACACCCTCGTTGGTGAAGACGCCTTGCGCTCTTCATTTGGCGCACCTGATCGAGCAGAGGCTCGATGCGCTCCGAGCCCTCGTAGTTGACGCAGCCGCGGCAAATGATTTCCGAGAAGTCGGAGAGCAGCGCCCAGGGAGGACGCGGCTGGTCGCAGAGGTAGCACTGCTGGCGTTGAGTTGCCGAAGCGTGGACGCGGCTCCGTGGCGCCGTTC
This sequence comes from Paralinhomoeus sp. GSCO2_6, assembly GCA_030248085.1. Classification (NCBI taxonomy): domain Eukaryota; kingdom Metazoa; phylum Nematoda; class Chromadorea; order Monhysterida; family Linhomoeidae; genus Paralinhomoeus; species Paralinhomoeus sp. GSCO2_6. The sequence goes on from JASAMY010001115.1 coordinate 3,636, forward strand.
ACGGCGCCGTGGCCATTCAGCAGCCCCAGTTGGTGGCTCATGGCGAAAGTGAAACGTTCTCTGAAGGCACACAAAAGATGGAAAGTCCTCGCGCCCGTTTGATGGACTGACGCGTACTTTGAGCTTGGTTGGGGTGGTCGACTGATAGCGGCCTATCAACGGGGCAGTCAGGCTGCGTCGCATGCCTGCACCGCCAGCCATCCTATTGGATGAACTTAGAACGTCCACCGCGCGGCAGAGGGGGAACACGCGCCGGTCGAGGAGCGCCACCATTCGATGCCGACGCCTTCCTGCCTGTCGGCAGCGCGCGCGAGTGGGGCTTGCTTCGCGCAAAGAGATAAGACGTCGTGCGGGCGGGCGCCGCAAACGCGCCAGTCTGCAGCAGCAGCAGACGCCGCCCGCATTGTAACATGTAAAGGACATGCGTGTTCACAAGGCGCGCTGTCGGGAGGCGTCAAGAATGAGAAGGACGCGCCGTCGCCTCGCCGCCGCCGACGGAGACAGAGTGGGGGGACGGCGGCGGCGGCGACGGCGAGGCAGTGGGGAGCGGCGGCCGCCGCTGGCGCGTACCAAAGGTCGTCCTCGATGAGCACGAGTCAGGCGCCGCCGAGTGCGCGACATTTGTTTCGCTACTAAAGAAACTGGCCTGCGGGCGGCACTGCTCGTGTGCCTATGGAAATCGGCACCAGGCGCAAAGCAACTTGCTCCAAGAGGCAAATAAAGTGCCTACTAGTCCAGTTTCGGCGGCGCCGCGCCGCCTTCTGGTCGGCGATCCGCTGCCCGCCGGCGAACGCTTCTTCAGCCGACAGTGGCGGCGGCGCCACCACAACGGGAGCTGTCGGGACGGCGCCGAGCGACCGTTGCCTGGTACAACAATGCGACATCCCCTCTCCTCCTCTCCTCGTCCCCTCTCGGCCCAACACGCGCGGCCGGCGCCCGTGTACTCTCTACACTTGCGAGCCAGCGCACGAGCACGCCGATAAAAGCATCACGCGACGCCATAGCGACAGCGGCTCTTCACGGGTGCGCTGCGGGTACGCCGCCGCGGGCCGACGGGCGAGCGAGCTGAAAACTGGGCTCCTCGGCTGCCGCGACCATTCGAAGTGGGGGCGAACGAGCCGCCCAAGAGTAGTCTCCGGGAACGGTCCGGGTTGGACCGGAGGAGTGGGTACGCATAATGAATGCACAGACGCGCCTGCCTCCGAGGACACACCTTGACGTCATCAAAATCGATGAACCCTCCAGCCGCACGCACGGGAGATAAGGTGCCGACATCTCTCTGCACGCACTCAGCGGAGACACTCAATTGAGCTCGAGCTCTGCCAGTCGCATAACAACAAATGTCGCACGGCGACGGCAACGAAAATCATGCACTTGGCCCCTGCGCATGTGACCAATAGACCGGCAGAAAAGAAAGTAATTCGGCCTAGATACCGAAAATCCTTCAATAGTGCCCCTGGGCACAATTCTTTCAACCTTCTCCCTGCCCGGGACACTATTGGAGGGGGCACTATTGGAGGATTTACGGTAACGGTATATTGCACGGCATGCAGAAATGTCAAAAATGAGTGCGCGGTAGCTATGGAATTTTAAACTCAGCAACAAACGAACTCTTCTATTCTTCTCTTGCACCTTGGATCTCACTTTGGAGCATATCAATCCAAGATCGTCTCACCTCGGTGCCCACTCAGTACCAATTCGTGATGCTGGGGGGCTCGAGGCAATAACGAGTAGCCAGCCGATTCCAAAACGATACGGCCGAAATAGTCGATCCCAAAGATTACTGCGCAGAGACCGGTCAGAACAGAGGCAGACACAGCTGCTGAACCGGCTCTTCTTTCCGAACCAATGAGAGCTAATGGTGCGAGCAGCAAGAGGGGTGAGCAAGCGCTGAACTACGTAGCGAAAGGGGTCGTGGGCGCGCCCGCGACACAGCTCAGGCGACGGCGAGCCGACAATGGGTAGAGGCAGAGCCGAGAACAACCAATTTCGTACGCGCGCTCCACCGCGTTCCCAGCTGGCCGCGTGGCAGTAACAGTCGCGACGGAGGGCGTGGAGAGAGAGAGACGCGGTCACGTCCATTTGCCAGCGCGCGCCGCCGACGACCCCGGCGCGCGCGCCGGCGACGCCACGACGAGCCGCGCGGTGCTACCCGTCTTGGACGAGCGCGCGCAACTGGGTTAGGGAGAGGGAGGGAGGGAGGGGCGAGCAGTAGCTGAAGGTGGCAGAGCAGGTGGCGCGGCCGAAATGGGACCAAGGATGGGCGCGAGGGCGACGGCCCGCCTGGAGGTCGCGCCGCCCTAGGCGAGCCAAAACCGGTTCTCCGACAGCGCGACTCGCTTTCGCCTGCCGTGCCGACGGACGAGCGCCGGCCGACACGGCACCGCCAGTCGCCTCGGCGCGAGCGCGCGCGCGCGCGCTCCGTGGCCACCACGCCCGTCCGCAGACCGCGTGCCACACTCTGGCGGAGTAGTGACCGAATGCGGCGTTTGCGCGCATCAGCCGATAAGGAATCACTCTCGCCCACCACTACACCACAACAACCGAACTGCAACCCGGGGGGGCCTCGACTTTTCGACCCTCGGTTATAGGTTCGGCGCTTAAAGAACTACTGATACGAATTGTCAAGTACTCGCTGTTAAACGGCTTGCCCTGGGAAGTGCAACTGGCATACATAGTGAGTCACTACAGAGCGAGTGAGTGAGGAATGCGCCCCAGAAAAAAATGCAGATTGTGCAGTTTAATAATAGACTCATGCGACCCTGCAGCACCAAGACGGTGACACGTAATTTTTCGAGAAAAAAATAGAACAGTGCCTGGGATACAATACAATTTGAACATTTGAGATAGTAGTGAACCCAGTGGCCAAAAGCAGCCGGTATACTACACTACAGAACCCCTAGGTTAAAAGCGGGCGACTCGGGCTAGCTATTCGGCCAGTGACGCGTCATATATACAGTACAGCACAACTCTAGTTGCAAATCAACAGATAGACCACCACTAAAGTTTGTGAGCGAACGGGTACGAATGGGCACGCGCAAAGAAATGCAAAGGAAATAGTTACGCAACACCTAGCGGCTTAGCCAACAGGCCGGTTTAGCCCTTAATGCGTAGAGATCCTTTTTTCTTGCATTCAGTCGCCTGGCCGGCTGGCCTAGCGGCGGAGCAACGAACGAAGGCTGCCCGCAGACGGAAGTCGCATCAACAAAGCAGCCGCAACAATGGCAAAACCGCGTCACTCACTAATACACAGCGCGACTAGTGTCGAAACGAGAGAACCGAAGAGCAGACGGCGGCAGCTCAACGCAACGCAGGGTTCTCTTCAATTTCGCGAGGCCGCGGTCTTGGCTTGTTGGGACGCGAACTTTCGAAGCAAGGACGGCCGGACGGACGGGAGCGAGCGTCCCCGGTATTTTGGGAGATTCGATGACGCGCGTTGTTGGCGCGCGCGCGCGCGCGCGCGCAAACTGGCGAAGCGGCGGGTGGCGAGGGAGAGCGGCGCGGCAGCTGCACGGCGCCGAGAGCCGAGAACCGGTCGGCGTGAACAACAGCGAGCGGGACGAGTGCGCGACCGACCGGTTCTGGGCCGGTCGTGGACAGGACGGCGGCCGCGTCGGCGCGCCAGCTGCTCGCGCTCGAGTTGTTGCATGCTCGTCCGGGATGGAGGGGACGTACCTAAGAGGCGAAGCCGCGCAACAAGAGAGCAGTGCCGAATATCAAGAGCCGACAGACGAGTGTAGTATTGCGATTTAGTATTCCAGGCGGCACCGGCTTTACTTACTCACCCCGCGCCGGCCGAACAGCTTTCTCTCCATGCCGGCTGCTCGGGAATGCAAATCGGGCGCATGGGAAGCGGTCCCACCTCGACAAAAGCAGCGAGCAGACCAAAGGTCTCTCTCTCGGCGCATACATTAAAAAGGCCATTTGAATAGCTGATAGATAGCTCTCAGGGAATAATCGGCTGCTAACTTGCTCGGCTATGCTATGGCCGCGCGTCACATCCGGATATCGACCGTCCGACGTGCGGCACAAAGGCGAGCCACCAAAATAGCTATCCCAAAATTAACGTGAGCTGTAGCTGGAAAGGGGTTCAACTTCCGCCCTCGAATTAGCCCAAGGAAGGGGCCAGTAAAAGAACGGTTGCGCCGAGTGGAGAGCAATTAGGCTGTGGCTCGATTCGCCTGTTACCTAGACGACGGCCGATCTAGTAGCGATCCCACCGACGTTGCTAGGCGTCCATACATCTCTGCAATCGCTCTACACCCACCGCGGCTAGTGGAGCGAGACGCTCGTTAGGGCGACGTCACTGCAGGGGGCAGAGGACAGCTGCACCAACACGGCGCAGAGAGAGAGGGGCTTGCCCGCAAAGACGCGAGGGTACAAGTCGAGTTCTCGACTCGGATTGAACAGCAGCGAGCGAGCACGCGCGACTGACTGCGAATCGCGAGCAGAGCACGCAAGCGGCAGACGATCCACGAGGCCATTGTCGCTGGCGGACCGATGATCGGCTCGAGCTGTCGCCACCGCACGGTGCTCAATCACTCTGAATAGCAACGCACCGTCGTTGGACCCATCGTCGACTTCACGGAATGCCGCAAATAGACTCCGGTGCCGCACCGTGGGGCTGGGTGAGCTGGCGGATCACGGCCACGAAGGCTGCGCGCGTCTCCGACCGCGGAAAGTTGGAGAGGAGAAAGTCGACGCAGTCGGCTGCCGCCTCCTCCCCCGAATTCCCGGCCGACGACGTGCCGGCTTGGTCGCCCGACCGCTGCGATAGCTGAACCGGTTTCACGCGTGAAACGAACGCAAGGCGCACTCCTATGAATAATCCACATTTGTACGTGCGTTCCTCGTTCTCGCAGAAATAGAGTCCGGAATGCTCTTATCGTGTGAGTGGGGCATTTGGATTCGTGTCGAGGTCGGTGGGCAAGGAGACGCAAGGACTCGAACGATATCTGTCTGTGAGCAACGGGAGTGTACCTTCTGCGCGACCGCCAGCGACCGTCCAAGGGAGAAGCAGCGCTCCTGAAGCTCCTCGGAAGCGCCCGCCAGAGCAGCGACCGACTTGCAGCTGTGCGCCAACAGACTGCCAAATTCTAAACGGACGCCAATGAATAAATTACAACAGTCCGAGAGCAAGCATCCATTATGCAAGTGTTATAAAAATCACCGTAATAGGTTCGTCGCTCGAAGTCCATCTGTTCGTCTTCATAAAAGCCGAAAAACGCCATGTCGGCTATTGCTCGCGCCATCCAGTCGGACACATAAAGGAATGGGACACTCATTACATAGCCCCATCCTTGTAAGTACAGTACATACACCCCAAGACATACCGCACCAAGTACATATTTACATATAGATAGATGTATATTTACATCCCCTCCATACCGTAGCTATCACTGGCGGAATCGTGCCTGCGTGACTCGTGGGGGGGGTGTACGGGGGGGGGGGCACCCCCACTGACTGTAGTCGTAACGCTGGCGGAAGCAACGCCCCCCCCCCCCTGGCCTTCCCATCCGGGATAATTTGTGGGAAACCCAAGATGCGTGTTTTTGTTTTCTTGACACAAAAACGCCAAAAAGGGCTATTTAGGCCTCATTATGAACCAAAAGTACCCATTTACACGGCATTTTGGTGCGAAATCTTCCTTTCAACCCCGACATCTTCTTATCCCGGACATTTTACCCGGGATGGCTCTAGACCCCTCCAAAAAAACCCCGAGACCCCCCCCCCCGGTACAGACCCACCTACACCTATGGTCCGTGCCCCGTGGTCCCTATTCCCGATTTGGGACCGTCCCTATCCTTTTTCCAGAACGACGCTCCAACTTCTCAAGCCAATTTTTCTCAAAATATTGCCCTTTTTCGCTTAAAAGCACATGCATTCCAGATCACATTTTGGGCATTCTACATCTTAACAAAAAACCTAGAGAAATTTCGATGCATAGAAATCCATCCGAAATGTCCTCACATACCCACCCCCACCGCTAAAAATTGGCGATCGTCTACTCCAGGGCCTCCAGCCTCCACTCTCATGCCTAATTAACGTGGGCACCCATGGGCAAGCAAATGTAAGCAAGGTCTGCTGAGCGTATCCGGGGGACCAAAGTCTTCTCTCGCCGCCTTCGTGGGACCGGGCAACGACTCCGCCTTGCATGCATGGATGACAGAACGCATGGATGGCACGCACGCACTTTGGGCACTTCTAGTCTGGCGAGGGCCATGGCGGCGCCGGCGAGGAGGAAGTCTCCGCCGAGCACGGCGAGCTTGTTGGCCGACCGCAGCGCCGCGTCGGCGCGCAAGCCGTCGGCGTCGAGGAGGCCGCGGTGGATCAGCTGCGCGCCCTGCACCACCTCCGCCACCTCGGCCACGCAACGCTGACTGCAGCGCGCCCTTTATCCCTCACTTCAGACTCCGCCTGACTAGCAGAGACGGACGGCCAAACCTGGCCAGAACGCCGCTTTTGGGCGGCGGGAGGAGGCGGTCGGCGACTCCGGAGAGGCAGTCCTCGGCTCCTGTGCTAGAGATGGCCTCGTTGACGGCGCGCGCGGCCAGCAGAATGAACAGGCCCTGCATGTGCAGCGCGTTGTCGCCGTCGTACAGCACCGACCTGCCAAATGCTACGCCAAACTGACGAACAAATGCGCGCTAGCAGCCTTCCCGTAAGCAGAGAAAGTGCAGTCACTTGGCCGTTTGCAGGAGGGGATGCCTGGCGGCGATGAGCTTGCGGGCCATGAGCGCCAGGTTGGCGCCTTCGTCGGAGAGCAGGTAGCGGACGTTGAGGAAGGTGCCCGTGTAGCCCACCACCGACTCCGCCTCCGACACCGACTGATCCCATGCGCACCGCCACCGACCGCGGCGACTGCCCCTCCGCAAGGCCGCTGCCGCCGCCGCAGCCTTCGTCAAGACGCATTCAACGCTGCCTATTCCCAGTCCTAGCCCGCCGAGGCGAACATTATGCAATACGCACGACATACTCCAGATAGGCTAAATTGAATCGAACGTTTACAGTACTCTTCATCATGTCTCTTACACTGTCTTTTAGTTGTTTTACGGTACTTTTTGAATAAACACGGTTACGGTCTTTCATGCAAATAATCAATCCAATACTACATGCAAATGCCTTAAATGTTTTACGGTATTTTTGAATAAACACATTTACGGTCTACTTCTTCCTCTTCTCTATAGCCCGACGGCGGCTACAGACGAGTCAGCAGACGATGCAGAGGCTGAGAGTATCCGCGTTTGGCGCTACATTCTCGCGACACGGTTACGGTCCTTTATGCAAATATCAGCCAAATACTACATGCAAACATTTTGCTTTACGGTACTTTTGTATAAACACGGTTACGGTTCTTTATGCAAATAATGAATCAAACACTACATGCAAATAGTTCCGTTCGAATGTAGACTTGAGAAATCAATAGCATTGATTGTCGCGGTTTTCCAGCTGAGAGCCGGCGATGAAGTCGAGTTCGGCGGAGACGGGCCCGCTGTTGTGCGGCGCTGGCGGCTGCGCGTTCGCGGCGACGACGGATGCGTGGCTGCTGGAGGCGCACGTGAGGGTCGAGCACCTGGACTGGTTCGCCTACGAGTGCCGCTTCTGTCCGCGCATCCGCCTCGCGACGCAGCGCGACCTCGCCCATCACTTCGAGCTCCTCCACGCCGGCAAGCCGCTCGTCGTACGCTCGCTCCAGCCCCCCCCCCGCGCCTCCCGTCCGGCAATGAGCGGCGCTGAGCGGACGGCGGCTGCTTCAGGTGATCTTCCATCCGAACGAGGAGAAGCAGCGGCTTCTCGAGGCCTTGACGAACAAGAGCAAGACCGTTCCCACCCCAAGACGACCGGCAGCCCCGCCTCCTACGAAGATAAAGTCAAAGAAGAAGACGCGACAGCGGACGGAGCAAAGTACCGTTAAGGTCGAGCTGCCGACTCCGCTGTTGGGCTTGGAGTTGGAAGGTCAACCGCCCGTGCTTACGCTAGTCAGTCGACCACTGCTTCAGTGAGCTTTCGCGTCCTGCAGATTCGACGCCTTCGCCTGTGCCGGCAGCGCTGGGCAAGAGCGTGGCCGCTTTTGAGCGCCTTTTGGCTGACCACACTTGCGGAACGCGGCCGCCGACCGCCAAGAAGAGCAAGAAGAACGCGCGTGCGTGCGTCCTTGTGTTGTCGGAGGTCGTTGCCGAGCGCGAGCCTGCTTGTAGCGCGCGACGAGTCGGCGGAGGACGCCAAGCCGAAGCGCGAGCACGCCCCGCCGAAGGTGCGGCGTTCGTCTTGCTGCTGCTCTTGGCAGAGAGTTGCGGTTCCTTCCTTCCCCCTCTTCAGCTGTTCGAGTGCCGAAAGTGCGGCCTGTCGTTCGCGGGCATGCAGCTGGCGCTGCACGCGCGCGAGCACCTGGCTCGCGACGAGGCCGTCTACGGCTTCCTCTGTCCCAGCTGTCCGTTCGGCTCTCACACCAAGACGAGCGTCGCCGCCCACTCCCTCGCGAAACACGGACGCCGCAACGAGCGCGCCGTCGTCGACAGGATGGCTGACATCGCGCAGAGAGTCGTGGTATAAAAGAAGACGCTGCTCAAGGGGGTTGTTGTCGCAGCTCCCCCTCCTCCGCTGCAGGCGATGCGCGAGCGTCTGTTCGACTTGCCCACAGGCAAGAAGAGCGGTGGAAAGGCTCGAGCTGAGAGGAGCCAGCGCAAACGGCCTGCTCCAGCGTCGCCGCCCAGGACGAGCGAGCCCGTTGTCGACGCCCAACGCTCCTGTCGCCTTTGTCAGAAATACATTTCCAAGGTCTGCAGCAGGGCACCTAACGTTTTGCGTGCGCTCGGGGAGGGAACCATGGTGATGATTGAATGGGCGTTTAGAAGAGCCTCGAGTCGCACGTGCTCCGCCTGCACATGCGCGCCCGTGGCGGGCAGCTGTTCCGCTGTCCGCGAAAGCCCTCCTGCGACTTCTCGGCGCAGTTCGCCGTCGACGTCCGTCGGCACATGGCCGAGAAGCACGCCGTCGACGACGACGACGACTCCGATCTCTGCTTGGAGGAACCGCCGTGAGCATGGAGCGCAGCCAAGCATCCCCGTCTTTATACATCCATCCATCTTGCAGACTGAGGCAGATTCTCGACGAGTCGCTCCAGACGCAGTTCGGCTCGTTCTACGAGCGCTGCTTTCCCTCCGACAGCGCCCCTTCCGCGCCACACTGAAGTGGCGCAACCTTCGCAACGCATAGTGACTGTGGAGCGAGCAGGCAGTCCAAAGCACGGCAATCCGGTGTTGGCGTTCACGCAGTAGCGCGGCGATGTGTTAGGCAAATCGGGAAGTTACGGTTCTCCTCCTCATTTGCTAGGCCCTAACTTGGTTTTGATTCTGACTCTAGAGTCAACATGATAATTCTGGACCTGCCGATTCGTCGATTTCGTGTTGCGTTTGTTCTTGTTGCGTTTGTCTCGCTCGACGGTACTGAAGAGGAGACAAACGCCAAGCGGCCGATGTCGATGCTTGGCGGTGACGGAGGCTAGTCGCTCGCGCGGCAACTGACAGTATTGCGGTGCGTGCTTGGCGATGATAGTGGTGCCCTACCGTCGTCAGCTCGCATGCTCGTCGGTCGATGCTGCGGTCGAATAGAGTAGCCGGACAAGACAATCGATGTTCGTGCATGCGCCTCTCCACGCTGCGCTCTGGCTCTACGGACACGTCGTCGACCCGATCTTCGTAGCACTAGGATCGACTGATTCCCACTAAACAAAAGTGAAGCCTGCCCTCCTTTGGGAGGCGCCGCTGACAGACGGCGACGACGCAGCCGCCGCGCACGTGAGGCGACGACGCATCGTCGAGGAGGAAGTGTTTACCGGTTGACGGTCTGCAGGCTCGAATTGTAGTCGGCGGCGCCAGGCTCCGATCAAATTCGACGGCGTCCGCCAGTCAGCGCGAGCGCACGTAAGGAGACGACGCCGAGCGGCGACGCGTCCGTCGCGGCCGAGTGGAAACGACGGAGTGGTAAAGACGAGAAGAACGGGTTGCTTGATGCGCGTTACCTCGATGCTGTTTACACGCGTCTTGAAATTCGTGCCGCCGATTTCGTGTCGACGTCACAACACAGCGCTCCAAAGAAATACTTTCTGAACAAACCTCTCTCGCCTCAATTGACAAATCGACCGAGCAACGTCCTGCTGAGACCAAGTGAGACCCGCTCCTCGTACTGTACATTGTACACAGTCAATGTCAGTAGTATCGTAATTGTTTCATTAGTGCCCCTATCCACCGTACATCCTTGATTGTTCGACCCTTCCTTCCAAAGGGGTTTCTTTCTACACACGACTCATTTTCAAGGTCGTAGCGCAAACCTTGCAGACTGCAGTCAACTTTCTTTACCTGATGCTGTTTCACTTAGGAATCCACGTACTGTTGTTTTGCGTATTTTCGTCGGATGCAGTACATACAAGACCTTGCAACGAAAGCTACTTCTCCATACCTAGGGCCCCTTTCAGTTGTTCCTTGAAGAGGACTTTTCCGTACAGCCGAATTGTGATGCGATTACAGGAATTATGCAATCTGCAATAAAGAAGGTGGCGACTCTGATGGCGGGAGGTCGTGGGATTCCACGTGGAGTGCCACGCGGCGGTGGGTCCATGTGAGGTTGACATCGGCTGCCAACATTCCGGAATGCATCCACAAGAATGAAACACGAAGCGAAATGGTCCCAGTAGAGTAGAGTTGGCACGATTCATCGATAATTGCAACCCACTCCTCCGCAGCGTTAAGAAATTGAGAACACAAGAACGTCTCTGTATTGTCGGCATAAATAGATGCAGCTGACGAGATGCTACTTGCTAGCCTTTGCGCGGGGTGTCCTTATGGGGCGATTGAGGATACAAGAGCGATATTGTTTATGTAAATTACCGTAAGTTAAGTTCCGATATTTGCATAATACCATAAAGTTTAGTTTCTTGTTCGTCTCAGCTGCGACGAGGTATTTAAGTGCGCCCTTTCGCCTCGGTTGTCAGTCCGTGAGTTCGGTCGCGTAGTTTTGTTTAGAGTTGGTTTTTCAAAAAAAAATCGGCCGTTTTTTTTTAATTAAAAAAAAAATTTTCTTTTAAACATTCAGGCTGCATGAGGACCGAGGCCTTTCATTCCTTGGACTCAGAGATGAGAGCGGGCCTTGTCCTTGACTGGACGTCTACAGATGGCAGTTCCGTCCATAGGCACAGGCTAACAGAAACGGAACAAAGATGAACGAGAATCAAAGATTTGATTGAATGTAGGGTATACATTAAATTGTACTTGGTACTCAAGATTGTGAATTGATGGTGCATATCACTTACTGTAAGGGCAAGCCACATATTAAAAATCTAAGACGGGCAGGGTAGCGAAATTACCGGTATTTATGCAGAATCTTTGGCTGTGTGCCCTGTCCATCCATACAATGCCTAATGAATGATGCGCATCGTCAGAGAGATGAAAGAGTTTGTGAGGGTGGATTGATAGTGGTAGTGTTGTGGCTGTGTGCGATGGCTCGCACAACAAACGCCGAATATGTGACGTGTTGCTGCGCTTGGTTCGATTATACACGGTTTGTCCAAACTGAAGTTGATCATCTGATGAAGTGGCTACTTTTAATACCGCGTTTTTTCAAACTGGGCCTAAAGGAGCGTCACATATTCTCCTTTTTTTGCAGCCACCTGCAAAATTTTCCTTAATACAGTGTTTTTTCGTAAAAGAAAGATTAATCAAAAACTCACGCACGCACACACAGCAGCAGACCGGAACGGACGCATGCTCAGTGTTGCACCAGCTTATGAAAAGCGTGTACCACTGTACACATTGTGCGTGCGTGCGTGCGTGCGTACGTGCGTGCGTGCGGGCGTGCGTGCGTGCGTGCGTGCGGGTGTGCAGATGTGTCATTTTCTGTACTAGAGGCGCGCGCGGCCTTCGGCCGCCATGTATTCATTAAGGCACGAAGCAATTGATTTGCATATGACGTCGAAGTGATGATAATGCGCAAGGATATGCGTAGCTTTGTCTTTTGCTTGTGTGGGTGAGCGTTCCTTAGGACAGTTATCAGCATTAAGGGACCCAAACTCCATGCTCCCCCTTTGTCCATGGGGGCGTGCACCCCGTTAACAGAAACTGGCCCAAATTCTGAGTACCTCTTTTAATCGTGAGGGCGTGCACCCCATTGACAGAAATTGGCCCAAATTCTGTGTTCCTCTGTTGATCGTGAAGGCGTGCACCCCGTTGACAGAAACTGGCCCAAATTCAGTGCTCCTCTGTGCGTGCGTGCGTGCACTCCCGTGCGCGCGTGCACGTGCGTGCAGACGTGCATGTGCATGCACTCCCGTGCATGCATACGCGCGTGCGTGCGTGCGTGCGTGCGTGCGTGCGTGCGTGTACGCGCTTGCGTGCATGAGTGCACTCCCGTGCATGCGTGCGTGCTTGCGTGCGTGCGTGCGTGCGTGCGTGCGTGCGTGCGTGCGTGCGTGCGTGCACGTGCGTGCGTGCGTGCGTGCACGTGCGTGCTATGCGTGCGTATGTGCGTGCGTGCGTGCGTGCACGTGTGTACGTGCGTGCGTGCGTGCACGTGCGTGCTATGCGTGCGTGCACTCCCATGCGTGCGTACGCGCGTGCGTGCGTGCGTGCATGTATGTGCATGCGTGTACGTGCGTGCGTGCGTGCGTGCACTCCTGTGCATGCGTACGCGCGTGCGTGCGTGCGTGCATGTACGTACGTGCGTGCGTGCGTGCGTGCACTCCCGTGCGTGCGTGCGTGCGTGCACTCACGTGCGTGCGTGCACGTGCGTGCACGTGCGTGCACTCCCGTGCGTGCGTACGCGCGTGCGTGTACGTGCGTGCGTGCGTGCGTGCACTCCAGTGCGTGCGTGCGTGCGTGCACGTGCGTGCACTCCCGTGCGGGCGTACGCGCGTGCGTGCGTGCGCGCTCGTACGTGCGTGCGTGCTCGTGCGTGCGTGCGTGCGTGCACTCCCATGCGTGCGTACGCGCGTGCGTGCATACGCGCGTGCGTGCGTGCGTGCGTGTGTGCACTCCCGTGCATGCGTACGCGCGTGCGTGCGTGCGTGCATGTATGTGCATGTGTGTACGTGCGTGCGTGCACGCGCGTGCGTGCGTGCGTGCACGTGCGTGCGAGCGAGCGTGCGTGCGTGCGTGCACTCCCGTGGGTGCGGGCGTGCATATGTGTATGCGTGCGTGCAGGTGGGTGCGGGCCTGCACGCGTATGCGTCTGTGCGTGAGTACGTGCGTGCGTGCGTGCACGTGCGTGCGCGTGGGTGCGTGCGCGTGCGTGCGTGCGCGTGCGTGCGTGCGTGCGCGCCTGCTTGGCGTGGGTGCGTGCGTGCGTGCGTGCGCGCGTGAGTGCGTGCGTGCGTGCGCGCGTGAGTGCGTGCGTGCGCGCGTGCTTGACGTGAGTACATGCGTGCTTGGCGTGCGTGCGTGCGTGCGTGCGTGCGTGCGTGCCTGCACGCGTTCTGGAAGTTTCCCAATTAGGCAAGCTACAATGTACAGTACAATGTACAATGTACCACAACTACAGTATTCATTTGCATAATCATGCGGGAGCACATGCAAATGACTCGTGACGTCGAGGCGAGTCATTTGATATGCAATTCATCCATGTGCAATTCTTTTGGTAGTGTTCATGTGTGCTGTAACATTTGAAAATGCGCCATAACTACGGTACGAATTTGCATATCAAAAATCGACCTTGCCCATGACCATCTCGGGGTCGCGAGGATTCGATCGAGCCATCTCGCGTGCACGTACCTCAAGCGGTTCGCGAGTTTACTCGAAGCAAACATATATACACACACACACACACACACACAAATATACCCGTGCACGCGGCGAATTTGTAAGTAGATCAGGGGCTGTAGCGAGCATTCGTCCATAAATATTTTTTCCAGCTTAAAAAATTACCAAAATTATGGTAAAAGAACCTAGAAAAGAGACAAAAAATGTGGAATGGACTGGAGACACTGCAGTAAAGCAACGCTGATGGGTTTCCCGCGGGGACACGTGCAAAAGCACAGGCAGGCGTTACTGGGATTCGAACCAGCGACCACTTGATTTAGGGAACCTGGTAAAAAGACGAATGTGCCCAGTGAACCATAGCTCACGATCTATGGCATGTAGCAAGAGTCCCTCCGGCGATTTCATTTTTTGATGTGGAGCATAGATGCCTGCGAGGTTTCATTTCAATTGATGCAGGCGCGAGTGGGCGACGAACCAAAAAGCTTGGCAGGACCCACTTTTCATAACATCTCCAGAAACTTCTCGGTAATGCACAAGCGTATGGAAGCGTGTTATGACTTAAACGATTCCCCCTTTGAATGCGCTTCTTTTGAGCTATCACGCGCCAGAATTCGTTCAGAAAATCAAAAATAATGCACGTTCAAAGTTCCAAATTTTGCCCAAAATGGGGGTGCGCCAAGAGGTTCGAGCTGCGAAACATGGAAATCGGAGCGCTCCCATTCTCGAAAGTGACCTATTCCAGGTCCAGACGAGTAACTTTCATCATTACAGCACAGCTCTGCGACGAACGGTTGAAGCGCCTATTGCTAACAAAATTTCCCCATAATTACCGAAATTTGAGTTGACAATATCTCAAAGTGTGATGAGAATTTCAAAGGTCATGCAAGCGCCGTGGACTCACCGTCAGAAATAGTTCACGAAACTCAAAAAACATTTGGGGGTTTACTCGGCTTTTTTTCGAGTTTTACTCTTGTCAGATTTTGGTCCAAAAAACGGCTATGTCCAAAACAAAAGAACAAAATCGGCCATAAATCGAGATCCGTAGCACCTAAAGAAATTTCCCTTGGAGGCACAAATTGCCATCATATACCGCCTGCTCACGCCAAGTTTTGTCCAAATCGCCTGTAGCGTTCCAGAGCGGTGGCCCAAAAAGTGTGTGCAGAACAGGAAAAAAAAACTCCACTTTTTCGGAACATTTTCGGTCATTTCGTCTCAATGTGCTGGACTACCGAAACGCGGGATGGCTTATTCGATTCCGGTTTAGGAGGCGGTTCTTTTGAGCTATCATTCGCCAAAATCGGTTCCGGCAATCAAGAGTTATAAGTGACTAAAAATTCTACAAACCGCATTGAGGAAGTGCTCACATATTAGGGTTGTACGCTGACGCGTACACCCTGATGTAGTAGAAAGTTTTCAAAAAGTCTGGGGGGGTTGGGTGGGGTTTCGCACGAACCTGGGGGGAGGGTTGGGGGGTGGGTAGGGTCAAAACCAGCAAGTGGGGGGAGGGAACCCCCCCCCCCCCCCAACCCCCCCCCCCCCAGTTACAGGTATGCTGCCGAGAAGGCATCGACCGTATCCCCGATCACGCACCCGAACGGCCCCGCTGCCACCGACGAGAGCAGCGGGGGCACGACAACACGACGACAGCAACGCATCACTTACCCTGCCTACAACCTGTACGCATGCACGTCTAACCCGTCCATCCCGTTGCCAGACGGCGGCACTCGAAGCGCACCACTCGATAGATGCACCACACACGTACATAGCTCTACGCATGGTTCCCCAAAAACTGGGCGACCCCTCCCCACGTCCGATTCCCGGTCACAGGCTTTGACCGGAATAATTCTAGTCTTAACCTGATGATTCACCCATGTGTTGCGCTTTGTTTTCTTGTGTTGTTCTTTACTCGTTACTCTGTGTTACTAGCTAGCACTGAGAGCGTTACTAGCACTGAGCCGCCGATAGCGGCCGATGATTGATCTGTCAGATCGGTCAGCACTGGGTGGTAGCTCCAATCGGAGTGTCCGTTTCCGGTTTTCTCAGTCTTCTGTTAGTCCAGTAAACGAGGTGCGGCTTGGACTTGTAGATGGCACTGCCACCCGTTGCCAAGCTGACGGACCAGCCAACGCAGAAGGAGACGAAGAATGACGTCATGGCAAACGCGAACGTCGACAGCGAGTAGAGGCGAGTCACAATGGTGCCGAAGTAGTCCTCCGGCGGCGTGGGTGCGCTGCTAGAGAGAGACCCAATGGGACTCGCCGTCGTCGTCATATTGTAGACGCGCACTTCGGGGCAGCCGTCTGTCGACAGGGACAGCGGCCGAGCGGCTGGTCTGAAGCGACTGACTAGCATACCGATGTGCGGAATGAGCCGCGTTCCGTGTACGTACCTGTAGATATTGGACCCAACGAAAATCCAGGAGATGAAGAGCGCTCCAGCACAGGTTCCGGAGATGGCTCCGATGCGGTTGCCTCTGGTGGTCATGACGCCGAGTAGGAGCAGAGCGAGCAGCGGTCCATAGAGAGCACCGATCAATGAGTTGAGAGCTCGGAGCACCCCTCCCAGCGGCTCGCAGAGGAAGGCCATGCCGATGGAGAGCACCCCGTACGAGAGGCTCAGCAGTCTCGCCGTGTGCACGGTCCTCCTGAGGCCAAAGCGTCTGCCTTCGGCGAACGTGACCGCCGTCAAGGAGTTGATCACGCTCGACACGGTGCTCAGAGTGCCGCTAAAAGAATGGCCGAGGCTGCACTGCGCCACGCACGGGCGAGTCCACCTAAAGAGGGCCGCGATGAAGAGGCCCGTGAAGCCGGGCACGCTGGCCAGGACGTCGACCATGAAGTGGCTGACGAGCTGGTCGGACGACGAGAGCGCGCCGGCGGTCTGCGGGTCGCAGTCGTGGTAGTAGGCGAACATGACGAAGCCGATGGCGAACACGAGCAGGTTCACGGCCGCGATGCAGGGAATCGTGAAGAACGCCAGCCGGCGCGCCCTCGCGACGCTGCTCATGCTGCAGTATCTGAAAACGCAACCGGCGAAGAGCAAGAAGCTGGCCGTTAGTTGCTCCTCACCTCTGCAACGCTATTTGATTTGAAAAGCCGCCCGCCCAGATGAAGAACGTTCCGAACAACGCGGTCCACACTGTGATGTGCTGGAAGGGGTTGACGTCGAAGTTGGAAAGACCGTCGAGTCGTCCGCGCATTTTGTTGATCTCGTAGACGGCGCTCCATCCGCCGGCCGCTCTGGAGCCCATGAGCACGAGAATCATCGAGCCGGCGTACATGACGACCGTTTGGAACGCATCCGTCCAGATCACGGCGCCGATGCCTCCGACGCTCGTGTAGGCCGTGCAGACGAGACCCATGAGAATGATGAGCAGCCAGTCGGGCGCTCCGCTCACGCCTTCAGAAGGAGGAGCGTAGGGCGCCTCGAGTGAGGACGGGGGCTTTGGCAGTGGGCGACGCACAAACCTGAGAGGGCGACGGCGGGTGCGTAGAGGACGAGCGCGGTGTAGACGCAGGCATAGAGGGCGAAGGAGAGGACGCCGTAGAGGCGCAGGAGGGTCGACTCGAAACGGTCCTCGAGGTACTGGTAGAAGGAGTCGGCCTTGACCTCGTACATGACGGGCACGACGTAGACGGCGACGAAGGTGAGCGCCGCGCAGATGCCGCCCACGCTCCAGCAGAACGCCGAGCCCATGCGATAGATCTCCGCGGGGAAGGAGAGCAGCGAGATCGCTGCCAGGAGAAAGAGCAGCGTGGTTGCGGTCTGCGATTCGGAGACTCTGCAGGCGGTGTACCTGAGACGAGGCTGGAGAGGAGCGAGAAGGCCGTTGGGACGAGCGGCAGCGAATGGGAGCCCAGGAGGAAGCGATCGGCGGCGGAGTCGTCTGCGCGCTTGGGCGCCCGCAGCGCGTAGACGAGCCCGATGGCGACGGACACGGCCAGCGAGCCCGCCGCCACTACGTACTCGATCCAGAACAGCGACCCCATCTCGCTCTCTCCTTCTGCCCTCTGAAGTTGCTCCGTCTACAACAACGCCACGCCGCTATCCACGCCAGTCGCTTGCCAACAACCTTTAATCCCACCAATAAGGAGGTCGTACACCATACAAGTCTGTGGCGTCTACTGGCGGCCTCGTCTTATCTACACGCGTCGCAGCGCCGAATGTGGCACGTAATGGGAACAACATCCAATTGCAATGAATGCGTTAGCAAGCAGTACATACATAGACGCCCAGGGAATCAGTCGCAGCGTTGTTGTTAGTTGGGGGGGGTATTCAAGCCTGGCAGCTGGGGTGGGTGGGGGGAGCCGTGGAAACGCAAACAAGGTCGACCCGACCACCGGCAGTTGGCGAAGAAATGCAAAGCACGGAGAGAGCAAACGACGACGACACACCGGCCGCCGAAGTGTGCACATTTGGTGCGCAGTGGCGTGATCATACTTGGTAACATGACACAAAGTTTAAAGCTCATACAAATTTTGGTTTCAACTCCGCTAGTTTCACTAAGTTCAAGGCGCGCTGCAGTGTGCTTTCTCTGTCTTGTTCGGTAAAGTTCCGTTCTAGCAACAATCTAAGTTACGAATTTTTATTTGAAATGTTATCATCGATTTTAGCGTGTTCCTTCAGTGCGTAGTAAAACTCGAGTTGTTGAGAAATGTCCGCGCCCAACATACAGGGTGTCCCAGGGTGAGCCACATATCGTAGGTTTGATTTACAAACGAAGCACATGATGTGATTGAAATTCCTAGGGCGCTGATGGGACAAGCAGTATTCCGATTCGAAGGCCAACGGAAAAGGCGTTTCTCTGCTCGGACGAATTTAAAATCATTGTTTAGCTTTTCTCTGATGATTCACCATTCAAAGTACCTAAGCGTGTGTGTGTGTGTGTGTGTGCGTGCGTGTGCGTGCATGTATGCGTCTGTACGCCGTGCACGAATTGTATGCGGCGGTGTCACAGGTTGGTCTCAAGCAGGGGGGGGGGGGGGGTGCCACTCCGCGCTTTTATAATGGGCGTGCGCAAAGAGTTTTTGCGCACTCGCTGCCGCTCGCCAACGCGCTGGCGGATTTGCTTCAAAATTGGTGGCTAAGTAGGAAATTTCACGGGCTACAAGATGGCGTTAACAGTTTTTAGCCGCTTTTGGAATTTTCGCGAGAACAGTCGCATTCTTCTGTCGCGGTGTAAAAAGCGCGTTTTACCGTAAATTTATAGCCAGCATAAAAGTTTTTATTAAAGGCCAAATTTAAAAATCTAAAAGACTAGGATTACGGGTATTGCCCTGAAGTTAATTTCATCCCATTATAGCTCCGCTCCAGCACGCACCCACATGGCGGGCCAGGCCCAAAACTTAAAATCCCCTTTTTGCGCCATTTGGTACCAAAACTTTGGACGTCCATTTCTAAACAAAAAATTGTTCAAATTAAGTGAAATATGGGTTACCTATAACCGCCTCGACGTCCTCTTTCGAATGCCGCATCGTGCGCGCCGCTGCGACCTACGGTTCGGCCGCACGGCGCCGATAAGCGATCTCCGGTGCCAAAATTGGTCAAAAATACAAATCTTCTGAGTTCAGGTTCTCAGCGCTGGGGAGGAGATTCGAAATTCCGGCTCGCACAAACTTTTGTACCTACCTGGGCTACGGACTGCCGAAGTTTCATCCTTGGTCGACAAGCATGCCGACCTGTCCATTTCGAAACGTGGGTTTTTGCCCATTTTACATTGTAATTGCAATCTTTTAAGTCTATTTTCTCACGCGTTTCTTAATTATATCCAAAACGTTCGTGCAATTTAGATTCGCCTCTTCATGCTGAACAACCGGACGTGCGATTCGACCAGGTTTGAAAACTTTTTATTTTTCATAGCTGTTCTAGAATTGGGGTGCTCAAAACCCAAAAAAATAAAAAGTTTTCAAACCTGGTCGAATCGCACGTCCGGTTGTTCAGCATGAAGAGGCGAATCTAAATTGCACAAACGTTTTGGATATAATTAAGAAACGCGTGAGAAAATAGACTTAAAAGATTGCAATTACAATGTAAAATGGGCAAAAACCAACGTTTCGAAACGGACAGGTCGGCATGCTTGTCGCCCAAGGATGAAACTTCGGCAGTCCGTAGCCCAAGTAGGTACAAAAGTTTGTGCGAGCCGGATTTTCGAATCTCCTCCCCAGCGCTGAGAACCTGAACTCAGAAGATTTGTATTTTTGACCAATTTTGGCACTGGAGATCGCTTATCGGCGCCGTGCGGCCGAACCGTAGGTCGCAGCGGCGCGCACGATGCGGCATTCGAAAGAGGACGTCGAGGCGGTTATAGGTAACCCATATTTCACTTAATTTGAACAATTTTTTGTTTAGAAATGGACGTCCAAAGTTTTGGTACCAAACGGCGCGAAAAGGGGATTTTTCCAAAAGCGGCTAAAAACTGTTAACGCCATCTTGTAGCCCGTGAAATTTCCTACTTAGCCACTAATTTTGATGCAAATCCGCCAGCGCGTTGGCGAGCGGCGGCGAGTGCGCAAAAACTTTTCGCGCAAAACGGCGGAGTGGCACCCCCCCCCCCCCCTGGTCTCAAGTGAAGGTTATTTCTAGAGAACATTTTCAATCATGACAAGACGGTTACGCGAAACGCCAGCCAGTAAAACCACCAATCGGGGAACGCAAGTAAATCGTCTAAACAGAAAGACTAGTCTCCAACCGTTTCCAGAACTTACCCACCCTGGTGACGGGGTGGCGTAACCTGCGTAATGACGCGTAATCCGCGTAATCTCGGCGCGCAGTTACATTAAACGGAGGCAGGCGTGCATGTGCGCATTATATGAATGGATAGGCATGTTTATGTACTAGGCTGGCTCAGCAGAGACGCTCAAGGCGTCTTCAGTTCCGCAGTCTGGGCTTTGCGCATATTGTCTCTCGCCTGCGCAGGAGCCATTGTGCCCATTCCCACGTTGCTCGTAGCGGCGCGATGCAGTTGCTGCACTCAGCACTGGCTGGCCTTCAAGGCGGTGCCTGGAGGACGCGGTTGACAGTTGGCGGAGGTGACCCTGGTGCGGGTTTGGAGTGAGCACAGGAGCCGCCTCTGCGTTCTCGACAGCGCCGACGCGAATGACGCGTCAGTACCCCTTTGGTCCGCCGACAGCGAGGTTGGCAGTCTCGCAGTCGAGACAGCGAAACAACGAAGCGTCGCCACGACGTTCCTTGTAGGCGAAGTGAAGTTCCATGCCATCTCGTCTTTTAACACGGCCATAGGATGTCTGTCTGTTGTGCATCGCGCAGTCTCTTGCCCAGCAAAAGCGTCGCTCGTCCGCAGGTAACAATCGATTCGTCCATTCTTTCATGTGAGGACGGCGAGCGCGGCCGAGAGATTCCACAGCGCCTGTCGACCATTGTTGTCCTGTCGGACTTGTCGAAAGGGAATGGGACAGCGCGAGCAATGTGTCAGTGTGGACACTGCCCTTTTTCGCATGTCCGTAGAATTCCTTCGATTGTGGCAAATATTTCGTCCGTTCTCCGTCCATCCGTTTATTGCGTTCGTACGACACGCAGTGTCGTACGCAGTGTCGTTAAAACAGCAGTGCCTCCGTTTATTGTAACTGCGCGCCGAGATTACGCAGATTACGCCGATTACGCAACCCCGTCACCAGGGTGGGTAAGTTCTGGGAACCGCTCTAACGGTGCGTCGCAGCGCTTCGCTGTAAAGGAGAAAGTTGGTTGTCGTGACCTGACTTGTGTTACTTTCAACAATTGGACCAAGTTGAACGCACCAAAATGCCAGCCCCCACTATACCGATAGCGGGAAATGGCGATATCTCGTTGTGGTTAGGTCGGATGGCCTAAACACCAATAATAAAGTTGACGGCCCTTCGATTTAGAACATTTCATTCCTTGAAGTCAACACGCTCCGACGCACCAAAATATTTTCACTTCCGAGATAATCGATAAATATCGATATCGGTAGCTCAGATCACTTTGGCTAAAACACAAAAGTTGACCGCCTCTACGCGTAGATCATTTTGAGTCTTTACACCACTACACTCCGATGAATCAATAGGGCGCTGCAGAAGTGCACGCACGCACGCACACCATCAAATGGGCTGCTTCACAAAAAAACTCGATGTGGGTAGGTCGGATTACTCTGCCTCTGCCTTCTACAAGACCGATGCGAACAGCGATCAGGGGGCACAGTTCTGGCGTGAGCCCCTTGCCCAAGGGGGTTACTGTTTTTTGGCAGTCTTGCCACACTGAGGATTGAACTCCGCACTTTGCGGTTTGGAAGCAACGCCTTAGCCTAACTGCGCAAACAGCCGCCAAGATTAATAAACCTTTTCAAAGCAAATGATTGAGTTAGGCCTGAGTCTGTGCAGTTCGCCCTGCTGACCACCGCTTGCAAGGGGGAGGTGGAGGGGGCGCGCGCTTCTGCCCTTGGATACCCTAGTGCTTCAGACTGACATTATGTACTACCTTTCAAAACTGAACGAGAGAGTCTTTCCGCACGCACGCACGAACATATGCACATGGGCACAGGCCACTACACACACCTGCTGCTTTTAAAGTTTTTTTGGAACACTGCATTCTGTTCTGCTCCTGTATGTCTGTATGTGCGTGCATGCGTTTGTGTTGTCGTCTTTGTCTTTGTGTTACGAAAAAACATTGTATTAAGGAAAAATTTGCAGGTGGCTGCAAAAAAGGCGAATATGTGACACTCTTGTGTTGAAGTCCAGTTTGAAAAGGAATGGTATTGAGGCATGCCTCGCGGATTTCTAGCCACTTTCGCATTGCAACTGATCAACTTCAGTTTGTACAAACCATGTATAAAATATAAACCAAATGCAGCAACCAGTCACATATTCGGCGTTTTTTGTGTGAGCCATCACACTCAGTGAGCCAAGCCAAAACTCTCTCTCAGGCGTTGTCATTGTCCATTACCATGGACCTCATACAGCCAGAGGTCTTGCCTAATCAATTGGTGCCCTGCTAAAATTTGTGACATGTGGGTTGTTGATGATGTACAGTTGGTGATGTGTAGGTGAGGCACACATACTTACTGCAAGCCATTCGCTTCTGGCCTTCCACCCAATGGCGAACTGTTTGTACAATATTTGTGTAAGTGCCTCCAGCCATTTGTGTAGTGCCCTAATGCGTGTGTGAGTGCTGCTTGCGTGCGTGCGTTCATGTGTGCCTGCATGCGTATGTGAGTGCGTGCGTGCATGCGTGACTGCGTGCGTGTGTGTGCAAGGGGTTCCATGGGGCATGTGCTAATTTCTCGCATTCAGTCTATGTAAATGTCAGTTAGTTCCAGTTGCCACAATTTTCACTGCACATTTCCATCCATAGCGAGTGAACACAAAAAACGCCGAATATGTGACTGGTTGCTGCATTTGGTTTATATTTTATACATGGTTTGTACAAACTGAAGTTGATCAGTTGCAATGCGAAAGTGGCTAGAAATCCGCGAGGCATGCCTCAATACCATTCCTTTTCAAACTGGACTTCAACACAAGAGTGTCACATATTCGCCTTTTTTGCAGCCACCTGCAAATTTTTCCTTAATAGCAATCGAGAGCAGATCCGACGTCCGTCTATAAAAGAAATAAAGTGTGGGCTAAACCTCACATATACATATGAGGCCTTAGCTCATGACTGGTCGGCGACGAATGTCATGAGCTGCTCCGAGGGCCGCAGACTGAACGGAGTGAGGCGCGCCGCCGCGGCCCGCGCTGGCGGCGACGACGACTGGCCGCCTCGCGGGCTCGCCCAATGCGACAGCGCGACGCCGACGCGGCCTGCAACGGCGTCGGCAAGCCGCAGCCCGCTCGGCGCGGGCCCACGCCGACAAGGCCGACAAACCTTTGGAAGGCACGACGACGAACAGCGCCTCGTTGGCGTGCACGCACTCGGCGAGGTCCTCCTCACTCAACGAGGCCCCTCCGAACTCCCTCTGAACGTCCACGAACGCTCCACAGCCGGCTGTCGGCAACGACAGCAACGACGCACGTAGAGGAGCAGAAGGATGGTGTCGACGTCGAGGCCCTCCTCCCTAGCCCAGTAGAGGAGCCAGACGAGCAGCGACGGACGTACGGCGCCGCCAACCACCGTCGACGGCATGCCCAGCGCCGACGCAGCCGCCGCCGAGCCCGACTGCTCGCCCCAACAGGCGCCTCGCACACTCGGCGGCTTCAGGAGCCGCAAGCGAGCCTCTGCACCACACAACACCGGCTGGCGGAGCTCAGCGAACGAACGACGGCTAAGAAAAACGCGGAGACCGCCAGTAGTGCGGACGATGCCGAAGACGGAGCTGTTCTTGGTGACGAGGCTCTTGAGCTGGTCCTCGGAAAGGCCGACGCCGAACACCGACTGCAAGGCGCCGACAGTGGACGACGACGACGACGATGGCAAAGGCGCGCAAGTACGCGTGCCTGCAGGACGCGGGCGCAGAGAGGCGGCGTCATCTCGTCGGGGAACCAGACGAGCAGCCAGTAGAGCAGTCGGCACACGCCGCCCACGGGCAGGGCGCGCGGAAAGGCGCTGCCGTCGTCCGCTGGAGCCGCAACGGCCACGCGATGAGGGCACTGCGCGCCCAGGTAGTCGGAGAGGCGAGGAGCGCCGCCCCGGTCGCGTCCAGCGTCCGTTGCCGAAGACGACGAAGGCACCGCCGCCGCCGCCGCCGCCGCTGACGAAGGTTCGAGGTCGCCGAAACCAATCTCGTCCAGCAAGTCTACATGAGAACACGTCATGCGTCGTCGCCAATCGTAGATCACTCACACACACACACCTTCCAGATCGGACGACGACTCTTGCTGACACAACTTGTTGCTCGGCTCGTCGTGTCGCTAGCGGCACCGACGCTCGCGCTGCAAACGGCTGGCGGCAACGACGGAGGCTCCGCCACTTGCAGTTCCTTCTCCTTTCCCTTGGGTACTTTTGCAACCGCGTCCAGCTTCGCAGCCCTCGGCTCCGACTGAGTGTTCTGGCGGTCGACAAAGTCGTCCAGTTCCCAGAAGGGCAGAAAGGTGCCGCCTTTGCCGACGCTGTGCGCGAAGACGCCGTTCAGACTGACGCGGCGGTCGCTCATGGGGGACGCACTCGGCTCGGAACATAGTCAACGTGCACCATTGAAGATATATATATGTGCACGCACAGCGGACGAGACGGGGGGGGGGGCACCCCCCCCTCCAACACACGGGGGGGGGGGGAAGGGGGGAAGAAGGGGGGAAAGAGAAGAAAAAAGGAAAAACAAAAACACAAAAAGACCACAGACCACAAACCGCCCCAAGGAAACCGAAACCCCCCCCCCCCCCAAAACAGCACGGTTACGCGCACATGCGCAGCTAGTGGCTAGAAAAGTGGCTTGTGGAATGCGCCCCAAGCGTCGGTCTGGTCGACAACGAAGAGGTGCCGGTGCTCGTCGAGGAAGGCGCGCGCCCTATCGGGGCCGTAGCCGACGAAGCGCTGGCAGTCCGACGGCAGCAGCGACTTCCTGGACGCAACACTCGCATGCGCCCACGCAACGAGACAGATCAGACACACGTGCGCGCCCTACCATCCGTTGAGAACGGTGCCCTTGTTGTGCTGGGCGGTCTTGGCGAGAATCGCCTTCATCTTCTCCACGTAGGCGCTGTCGCGTCTCGCGAACGACCAGCCGTCCGAGTTCCGACGCGTACAGATGCGTGCGTCGGCCCATAAACTCCGCCAGATCCGCGGCCGCCGCGAAGCCGCTGCCCTCTGCACGAGGAGACGACGTCACGGCGCGAGTGGCGTCGGCTCGGCCAGGCGGAGGACTGAGGGCGACAGTACCGCGGAGGGCGCGCTCGAGGGCGTCGCGGTCGACGGCGGCGGCAAAGTCGAGTCGTCCCTCGAAGAGCTTGAGGAGGGCGTCGACCTCGACGAGACGGGCGCGCTCGCGCTCGGCGGCGCCGAAGAGGAGGTCGGCGTGCTTGTCGGCGAGCAGGCGCTCGTCCAGCAGCTCCGCCGCCGCCTCCTCCTCTGCCCCACCGCTCTCGTCGCCGCTCGAGCTGTCGAACTCGCAGACGCCCTCCAGCACCACCACCACCGGCGGCGGTGAGGGCGGCGTCTCCGCGCGCTGTTGTTCCTCAGTCTCGTTGGCGACAACTGCCGGCGACTCGAACGAGGCCTGCTTCAGAGGCATAGACGCTTCCACGGCGACACGCGATCGCTTCAATTTCTTGACGTTCGTGCACTTCGCGTAGCAACCGGCCGAAATTCTCGCCTTCGGCACCCACGGACCGAGCATGTCAAACTCTACCTAGAAAGGGAAGGGGCCCATTTGGACTGAGCCTGTCGAGGTGGAGCGACCTTGTCGCCAAAAGCCAGCAGCGCCCGCATTCCTTCGGATCTGGCGGGAACGCGGCTCAACTGTAGGCAGCCGGGGAAGCAGCAGAACAGCGCTTCGTCCCCTTGCAGGAGCGCGTACGTGCGCGCCACGTCCACCACCGTGCCCACGCGGCGATTCTTTCCCGGCAAGTCCACTACTGGGCCGTCTATGCGCAGAACGGCCGCAGGCAGCGAAAGATCCATGCAGCTGACAGACGGAATGAAGACGCGGCTGCTCTAAATCCAATTCAGCCGAACTAATCGCAGACACAACACAATCCAAGTCTACCGAGCAAAATGCGCCGTCGAGCCCGATGTGCTGGTCGACGCCGACAAAACGGTCGCTGGCGTCTTTCGGCTTGAAGACATCCGGGTGTCTGTTCAAGACGAGGACGAGCCGCGACCCATCCCCGCCGACCGAGACCCCCAAGAGTTTGTCGAGCAGCCTTGCCGACAGCTTGTGGCGGGCCAACACCGTCTTGTCTAGCAGAGCTCTGTGGAGGTCGGCTGGCGGGCAGCGTTCGCGGATCGAGACCTCCACGAGACAGGCGGCGATCGCCTCTCTGGAAAGCGCACCTGACGACCATAGGACGATGACGACAGACTGCCACCACGCGCGACCACCTATAGGTCCAGCTGCGCCTCTGCACTCGTCGGCTCGCGGGGTCGACGACCGAGTAGAGGTGACTGCGGCACTGGCAGAAGGCGAACTGAATCGCGTTGACGGCAGTGGACGCGGTGCCGGCGGCGAAGAGGTTGTCGATGGACTTGAGCCGACGCAGCTCCAGGGCAAAAGCGCCTTCGGGACGAGCCGCGCGGCCGGCCGTATTCGTGGTGGGTGGTCGCTCGGGCAGCTCGCGACGCGGCGCTTCCTGCTGCCGCTGCTGCCGACCTCCGTCCACCGCCTTCTGGGCCAATTCGGCGGCCGTGTCAGCCCGGCGTCGACTGCGCCGCGCCGCCGACACGAGCGCGTCTCTCTCCACGTCCGACTCTGCGAGAAAGAAACAATGGTCGGCAGAAACGCCTTGGTAGGTAAGCTAGGTAAGCAAGTCACTTCCTCACCATTCCCTAACACCAAATGGCTAAACTTGTTCTCCGTTTCAAAAGCATACGTCGCCATACTTTTTTCTTCGTTTGCAAGCCAAAAGTCACCGAAAATAATAATTCAAATGAAACAAAATGCTAAATATATAAATACAAAAATTCAAAAAAAAAGTACGTGGCCATTATGCTTTAACATCCACGTCAATGGTAACAAGAGCAATGCTATGCTAGTTTGCAAATGCAAATTTTGAATATCGTCAATTTGCATGTTTTGATAGTTTTTCATATTCAGTTCTTTCTCACACGATGCTTACGTGCGCACTCTCAACTGTCTCTCAGAGTACGGTCGTGCACTGTCCCAGTTGTCCCCACTTTCCCTATTATTGTATAATTTAACTATCGACATTGCATCGCCGTGTCGCCAAAATCTTGTCTTGCCAAAATCGATCTTATCCGACCGAAGTCACTGAACGTCTACATTAGCTGTTCTCGTTTCTGAACACGACAAGATCGAACAACATGCAGTCGGTGCAACGCAGCGCAAGTAATCGTGACAGATTCATTTCTACAGTATGCCTCCGGTGTGAAACTCGCACACAGAAAAATGTCGCCCTTGCCCCCTTGGCCGATCAGATGTAGATCGCGAACCTTCGACTCTCAGCACTCGTTCGGAACGTACAGTACATGCGTTTGTTTTCGTACATAGCAGGTACAACCCTTTTACATCGCGAACAGGCGAACAGTTTTTCATACGTCACTGGCATTGTTTAGCCATGTTCCTTCATCGAATGGCGGATTTTATGTTCAGAATGGGCAGGTACAGACACGCAGTTCCCCGCTTATCTGAAGACGTTGCGTGGCAAAAGAACGCCCCAAATAGCCATAAAACGAGTGCGCTGCGAGCGACCGTTGACGGCGGCGACACGTGCGCGACACGTGCGCCAACCGGGGCGCTGCAAAAAAGCGCCGTTCAAGCATTTCTTCCTGAGATTAGCAGACGCGACTCCGTTCCAAGAACGCGGTCGGCACGGCGGTGCTCCCTCCGCCCCTTCGAAATTCGAACTTCGAAGCCCCGGCGACATGACCTGGAAGTGAACTCCCTGGATGGGCGCCACTTGCTCACTCAACGCACGTGTATGTAACATCCACTTGCACACTACACTCGCTGGCATGGCGCCTGTGTGTCCAAGAGAACGCCGCACACTCCAGGCCGAGAATACCTAGGCTTCTGATCGTACGCTTTGAACAGGCTGCCGCTCACAAGTTCGTGCCACGCGTCGGTTGGCGTTGCTATTGGAAAAGAAACGGTACTCTCATTCGTGCTTGCCCGGTCCGTTGCATCAGCCGCCACAGTGTACGTTGCATAGGCGCGAGCGAGAGCAGAGCGTTCTTGCAGAGACTTGCAGAAGGGTGGCGAGCGAGGTGAAGAGAGAGGAGGATCAGCGCGGTCCAGTAAGCAAGCGGCCGTACCAGTCAGACGGGCGCGACGCGCTTATCAGCTGCAGCCGACGGCGCGTCTCAGCTAGGCGTGCGCATTCCCTACATCGGCCCGTTTTCAACCGGTTGTCTTCTCTCCTCGCTTCGTTCTTCAACAATTGCACGTCACGCGCTCAAGGGACGGTCGTCGACACGAGATGGAGTTCAACGCCTTCCGACAGTGAGTTGCGGCAGAGAGCGCCCGCCCGAGTCCCGTTTGTGTGTCGTCAACGGCACTGGTTCAGAAGTGTGTGGGGCGACCAAGGCGACCAAATGAACCGGACGATGGGCACGGGAATCGGCGGCAACTCGGACGACCCCGACTACAACCGTGTGGGTCACCCGCGCCCGATGGGGGCTGAACAGCGGGTTTTTGCTGGAGCCTGGGCACCAAACGCCTGGCAATGGGTTTGGCAACCCCAATACGAGGAGACTACCGGCAGTGGCTCCACCGTATGCACTCACGACACGTGTCTGCGTCCTGTAGGCGCGCCATTTTAAATTCGGTCCGCTTGTAGTTCGGTACCACCACCGCCACTACCAACTGGAGCTATGGTGGCACTGAGCAGTGGGTTCATGGAGCTGCCGCTCTCTGCTCTGCTGAGGACATTCGGGGTCGGAGCGGGCAGTGCGATCGTGGTCGTTAACCCGAGGTCGGTGTCGTAGCGAGCGTGGACGAACGTTCTCTGACGAGCGCCCATTTCAGCCTCCCGCAGTGCCCCCAGTACGGAAGCCTTCGACCAGCCAGTGTCTTCTGCCCTGCCCCTCCGCTTGATTCACGTTGTACAGAACCAGTGCTCGATTTTGGGTCGTTGAACGCCGCGGATCCACAAGCTCCATCCAGCAGTAGTAGTAGCAGCAACAGTAGCGCCGATGACGTCACCCTGGTCCGCAAGACTAGCGCCGCTACTCGTGAGTCGCGCTGCTGCGCGCGCCCAGATTTTGCTGCCTAGCGCACTCGAGCACTTTGTTTTCAGCACCGTTCACAAGTGATTGTCAGCAGGAGCCGACGCGCAAGGCGGCCTGCGTGGACGACGGCGCTGTGGGCGACATCTACAACGAGATCGTGAAAGAGTGCGAGGAGATCGAGAAGCGCTCGAGCTCGGACTCGAGTAGCGGCAGCAGCTCGGGTGGCAGCAGCCGCGCGGCCACTCCCGCCCGACAGCGCCACGCGTCCGCCGCGGCCAGCGCCAGTTCGTCCGGGGACGAGGAGGGGCGCTCCACCGCCGCGTCCGAGGACCCTCGCGCCGTGCTGCAGAAGAAGCGCGCCCAGAACAAGGAGGCCGCCTCGCGCTACCGTCGCAAGCGCAAACTCTGTCGCGACCACCTCACGGAGGAGCTCGAGACGCAGGTCGCGCGCAACGTCCAGCTCAAGGAGACCATCGCGCAGCTGGAGAGCGAAGCGAATCGCCTCAAGTCGCTCGTCTTTGCCAGCGTCTCCGACAGCGCCTGCCAAGACTGACCATACGCTTAGTTCCTCGCGGCATTTGAAGCGGGTAAAACATGCTCAACGCGGGTAAATGTGACTCCTCCAGTCAAATGCCGCTTGGAGGAGAATGAACTGCCAGTACAAGGAATGACATAAGCACGTGCGTGCGTGCAGACTGCTGTGTGGTGTCTCGCGCGCGCGCGCGTGCTTTCGGGGTTTGTCGATTGGTTCTCTGTGTGTTCAAGCGTTCATCCGTCTGTGCGCTCGCCTCTACGAGCATTGCGTTCATATCTTCTGTGACATCCCTGTAGTGGACGGCGGTTTCTCGGGGGCACTTGCTGTGGTTTTAGGACGAAGTTCGATTTGAATACAACCGGTATCGTTGACAACACGGTGCACAGTGTCGTACTGTACGTACATACGTCGTTCACTTAGGAAGTACGCATGCGTTTCTTATCCACGTCTGCCAAACCTTCCTCTGAAGCGGGAGCGTCGAGAGGCGGTGCCGTTTCTGCGCCTGGACTGGGGCGTGCGGCCGGGCAGGCCCATGCAGCTGCGGGTCTTGCGCGCGACCACGACCTGACGCGTCGGGCGCGCCTGCCAGAGCTCGTAGCGGAACTCGACATAGTGGGCGTGGAAGAAGGGCAGGCCCAGGACGACGGCGGACGTGCCGGCAGCCTGCGTGCGCACCTCGACCATGGCCCGGCACCGGCCCGACGACTGGACCACGTAGCTCTGGGGCCCCACGACGAACTCGCGGCCGTCCATGCGCACGACGATGTCGGGCAGCTGGTGCGCCTTGTGGCAGTAGACGTCCTGCTCCCGGTCCCGCCCGGAGCCTTCCTCGCTCGCTGGCCTCCCGCGGAAAGACGACGACGACGAGGGCGACGACCACGGCAATGCCCCACCCATTCTTGAACCCAGGCCGAAAGGGAGCGAGAAACTGTAGCGCTTCTGTCGTCTTCTGGAGCCACCCTTATCGCATTTTTTATTGTATTGATGAGTTACAAACTGGGCAGTTTGAGAACCCTTTTTTTTACGCAGAAAGAAAAGGTAAGCACCGTTGGCTTTGTAATGAGCGCTTTCCAAACTTCTTTTTCTTTCGTCGTCTAAACACTTTATTTTTCTTCTTCTTCCTCTTTCCAGGCTTCTTTTTCTTTTTCGACTGTTTTCGCGTTTCAGATGTCTGTGCCGAGTCGTCGCCTTGATCAGACGTTCCGTCGCCTCCACCGAAACCGGGAATGCCTTGCCAAGGCCCAGGCACTCTTTGTGAGAGCTGCTGCTGTCCAAATTGCATAGCCGCTTGTTTCGGATTTGAAAAGGCCCATGGAGGTTGCATTCCAAAGAACGGCGATGCGCCATATCCACCAAGGCCCATGCCAGCCATTCCCATTCCCATTCCCATGCCCAGTGGACCGACACCTCCTCCTGGTTGGCTAGCGAAACCTGGGACTCCGCCGAAGCCGCCTCTGACCGCACCGACTTTAGCTCGTTGAAATTGGGCGAGGTATTGACGCCCGATTTCACTGCCTCCATCTAGTTGAATGAATGGAGACGCCAGATCTACTTTCACTCGCGTCACCGTCCCACGTGACTTCGTCGACTGGCGGCGTGCACCTTTTCTGCCTTTCTAGGGAACATTAACAAACATCAGTATAGATTTTTGATTAAATCTCTTTTCTTATTCAATACTGTGGACATTGTGCTGTAAGTCAATGACTAGTATTGCTAACGATCCCTTGTTGCCAGGCCTGGATTCTGAAGGGGAATCAGTCGCAGTTCCCCCAGGTGAAGCGACGACTGCGCCTTGCGCATCTGCGCTTTTGCCTTTCTTCTTTTTGCGTCTTCGAAATGCTCTCTTGCGCCGACCCCAGCGCCTCCTTCCAGTAGCAGGCTTTCGATGGCGATTGCGAAACCTGCTGAACGCTCCGCGACGTCTCGTGCCCGAATTTGGCTGTTGATTTCCTCGTGCCACTATCTGAGAAGAAGTATCAAAACAGGTGGGATACTGTTCTGTCATACAAACTCATACTATTGTCGAACGCAGCTCATACAGTGCCATATAACAAGGTATCCACCACGCATGTCACACATTAGGGTATGCTATAATGGAATCACAAATTGTATTACGCAGCTAACGGATTCACATGTCTCGACGTAACCTGTACCTGTCACCTGCACTGTGACTCCGTCGATGTACCATTCAATGTCTTTCGCGCCAAGAGCGTCATTCAGTGGCTTCATCTCTTTGGTGACGTCGCTTTTTCGAAGCACACATCGTCCCGAATCCTTCAAAGACAGACCAAACGCAATCCATCCATAGTTTCCGTTTATCCGACTATCCAACCACACTGACACGGATGCTTTCAGTCGTGCTGGCGGGGCTCCTGAACTGATTGTTTAAAAAAAGAAAACTCTTGGTTTCTTTCGTTCTACCGTATGCAATTCTTAATACAGCGTACGTCGCTCGAATGCCTTCTCGATGTGGAAGTGCATGGATGGATCGAAGTCGTCGCAGCGCCAGTCGGAGGGGGGCCTGCGCCTGCGCATGTAGTAGCCGTCGGCGGGCGCGGGCGCGAGTCCGAGACTGAGTCGCGGCAGGGGCGCGCAGGAGCCCTGCTCGTAGACGCCCCGCAGCGCCCACATGCCCACGCCCGTCGCCGACGCGCCCCCCTCCTGCAGCCGCCGCGCCGTCGCCCCGTCCAGCCGGCCGCCGTCGCGACTACTCGCCGACACTAGTCACTCAATTACCAGGTTTTGTGCCTATCTGTTTCACTATTTACCTATTTCACTGTTTGGGTTTCAGCACTGCAATTCTTTGCTAGATTTGTTTCTTTTTCATTAGACAAACTTGTCAGTTATTAACGCGTTGTGTTGTTTTGGTACTGGTCGAAAAAGTTGTGTTGTAAAAGTGCTAGTGTCCTCGGTTGCTTTCCCCGTCTGTTCTTGGTTCTTCGATTTCGACTGGAGGGGTATCGGCGCGATTTTAACGCCCGTTTCCTGCGACCAAAACGGCCGTATCTAAACGATGCGTGGGTACGTACTGTATGTATGAACTGTACCTAACTGGACGTCGTCAATAAGCGCACCGCACCCTCCGCCTTTCCTTGAGCGCGTTCTTTGGCGCGCGTTCGACTTGCGTCCGGCACTTTTTGCGTCGACGTCAAAGTAGAGAGGCACGTGCTTGGCCCAGTAGAAGTGACCCTTACAGTTCTCTCCATATGCGTTCATCGATCGACTGTGCGACTGAGCAGTGGTGACGTTCGGCCTTGCCACTTCCCCAGCACCGACGCTCCCTGTCGAAGCCTTTTTTCCTTTTCTCTTCGAATTAGTCCGATCCGACGTTTTGGGATTGGTCGGCGCTTTGGCGGCAGTGCTCGCCGAAGACTGCGGCGGCTTGAAGGCGCAGGTCGGCTCGACGGTGTCGTTGAGCGGGGGGAATCGCTGCTGGTAGCGCTCGAGCTGGACGCTGCAGGCGCAGCAGGGCGTCCTCGTCGGCGTCACCGCGACGTAGCTGTTCGAGCTCGACGTGTCCAGCACCGCCAACTCGCGAGTCGGCACCTTGTCGAAGTTGGACATCAGAGGCAGGTAGGCGTGCAAGTCGTCGAAACACACAACCTGAACCGCCTTTCGCTTAGTGCGTCAGCAGCGGTCTCGTGCATTGACGTGTACGTGACCTGAAAGCGTTTGTTGTTCCGCGTTTGCTGCCTGAATTTCCCCGAAACCGCATCGAGTGCAGTGCTGCACTCTTCGGGAACGCTGAATCGTGCGCAAGAAGCTGAAGCCGACCAAGAGGTGGGACGGTCCATGCCGAGTAGCTCACCGACGGTAGTAGTTTCTGCGTTCTTGGTTCTTTTGAGCCGTCTGTTTGCCTTTGAATTTAGATTTTTGCTGTGAGCGTGACCGCCAGCGGCCGCGAGTCGGTGTGGCCTGCGGCTGTGCTCCCGAATAGTCGTCTGCGCGTTTTTGGTTGGTTTGGAATGTTACGCTTGAACTGAGAGAGCACAGCATGAGGCAGACCTGAGTCGCCGCCTCCAGTTTGGCCATAGTCGTAGTCGGCTGGAGGTGGCACCGGAAGCAGCGCTCGGCCAAATGACCCAAGCCGACTACCTCTTCCGTCTTCCTCCTGCTCGTCATCCGTGGCAGACGCGGGCGCTGCCTTCGGCTTGCTTCTCTCTTTTGATTTCGACTTCTTTTTCGATTTGCGACCTCGTCCGCGACGCCGACCATCGGCGTCGCTGACGAGCAGCAACAAGAGAAATATACCAAAGACAATTCGCTTGTTCCACATGGATTATTTGTTTGCTCTGAATGCGTGCAACGTGTTGGATATTTCGGATGAACACAGAGATATGTACACGTACATGTATGAACGACACTTCTGAATTTATGAATTTTAAGAAGCGTTTGTTCGATGTATTCTCAGGCGTTGCGTTTATCCGTGTATACATGTTGGGCGTTGTACCGTGCACGTTGTGTACGTGTGGGTGTCTGTACGCTGAATAGTGTATGTTGCAGCATGGTGAATTCGACAAAAAAAGGAAGGCGATTTCGTGCTATCTGCTCACGTCTCACGTGCATACTACACAAGTCCCAACACGTGCACGCATAGCTGCACAATAAAGTCGTAGTCCAAGACCGGTGTGTGGTGAGTGTCGCGTGCGTAGCGCCGGCGGCAGTGAATGCGATCGAAAGTGGGCGCTGCGCGATTGAAAGCGAGCGCGTGCGTGTACGGGTGAAAGAGAGAGAGAGCGATCCGTTGAACTAAAGGCGCTTTGTTGTTGGCGCGAGGGGCCGCGGGGCAAATCCGTCCAGCGCGCGTGCGCGACAAAGCCGCCTCACAATGCTCGTCTTGTTTGCACAACAAATTGCGACTCATACACCATCTTCCCGTGCATCTCATACAATATCCCTCTCGCCGGACTCGGCTTGGTTCCGTCCGTCTCTGGCACACGCGAGAGACCGAAAAAAATGCATGCGCTTCTCTGGACGACTCTGGTCGTCGTGACTGGAGCAGCGTCCGTGGCTGGCAGTCCCGGCGGTGCACCCTGCATCCAAGTCGAGTCCATGACTCCCAAGCACAAGGGTGGAAAAACGGGTCGGCCGCCCTTTCGGATCCAACTGCACGCTTCCTGCTATCGGCCAGGCGTCGCCATCAAAGGTAGGTGAAGTCGCGTAGAGCGGACGGGATCATCGTCCGACGACAGGTGGCGCTGTGTGTTGCAGCGACGCTGAAGGGGCGCAACAGCGAGCTCTTCAAGGGCTTCATGCTGCAGGTGCGCAGGGGCTGCGGCCAGACGTCGCAGACGGAGCGCTTCGGCCGCTTCCTCGAGGTGGCGGGCAAGGACCGCGTCCACTGGAAGCACCAGTGTCCCGACGACGAGAGCAGCGTCACGCACACCTGGAACGACTACAAGCGACAGCTTACCTTTCACTGGGCCATCGACTACTCCGCCGGCGAACTGCAGTTCATGTGCGCGCTCGCCGCGCGTGCATCCATCCGGCGTGAAGCACCTCAGACAACCTGTTCCACTGCAGAGCGACGGTCGTCAGGGACTACACGACCTTCTACGTGCAAAGTGTCGTCAGCCGGCCGTTGCGGCCCTGCAGCAGTACGGCGGAGCTCTGTCCAGTGCCCGAGGAGGAGGCGCCGCCGCCGGTCGACACCCTGGCGCCCCACGTTCCTCGTGCGTCGTCGTCGTCGTTCCTGTCCTGTGGCCCAGCTGGGCGGGAGCTAGAGGCCACCGTGCCACGCATTGCAGAGGCGTGCCGCGGCGAGCACAGCAAGAACCCGAAGCTGTGCGCGGGCCACTACGAGCCGCGCTACTTCTTCAACGGCGTCCGCTGCGAGCACTTCTGGCACGGCGGCTGCGACCGTTTCCCAAATGAGTTCGTGACGCGCCAGCACTGCGAGCAGTTGTGCATCGAAGGACCCAAGAACAAGGACGCAGAAGAGGAGGTCGCCGGTAAGCTCGCTTTGGTCCTGCGAAAGTGGCTGCTGTCTGACGTGGCTCGCGGCTGACTAGACATCTGCGCCGAGGAGATCGACAAGGGCAAGTGGTGCAAGCCGCCGGGACACTCGCGCGACTGGGGTTTCGACGGCGAGAAGTGCGTCCAGTTCTGGTACCTCGGCTGCGGCGGCAACCACAACCGTTTCCGCTCCAACGACGACTGCACGGACGCCTGCATCTGTACGCCAGGGCGCCTGGTCGTACAGTCGCGAGCCAAGCGAGCGTGCGTGCGCGCCTTCAGCTCGCGGCTGCCGACGATTCCGCGACCGCGACGCCGCCTGCGTGTCCTGGGTGAAGCAGGACCGGACGCTGTGCAACGATCGCGGCAGCGGCCTGGTCCGCGAGATCTGCAAGTACAGCTGCTGCCAGAAGATCAACGGTCGCATCTGACACTCCACGCCACGCGCTCCACGACTCTCGATACTCGGCAACCAGTTGCAATATTCACTTTCTTGGACGCCTTCTCAAGTACTGTGCTCGCAGTGGTTTGTTGTGTGCCTCTCCCGCGCTAACGGCAATTTCATTTGCAAAGACCCCCAACTCACAGTCGCGACATGAGGCATTATATGTAGCTGCATTCCCTGTTGAATATATGTCAGGTTTGACATCCAAGTGACACAGAATCAGTGGTTCTTAATGCAAGTTCGACGATCCGAGGAGAGTCGATAGCCGTTACAGCAAGGCGCCCCGGGCGCAATGGGGTGCTGTTGAACCCCGGGACTTGCCACGGGTGAGTCGCTACTGATCACCGTGATTGAGACGTGTCCGTTCGCACAGTTATAATAGAACGTCCTGAAACGAAGTGGTCGATGCGGGAGGGTAGCGTGCACCGAGCGAGAGGTAACCAGTGGCGCCGTGGGCGCCTCCTCACTTGGTGCATGTGGAAGCGCGCTGCATGAAGCGGTCCTGCGAGACGGTGGGGTGCGAGAAAGGCGCCGTGGGGTCGGCGGGGTCGTGTTGGACGAAGGTGCGATGGCCGAGGCCGTGCACGACGCGGATGTCGTCGACAGGGTCGGCCGAGGACGAGGACGAGAGGCCGATGAGGCGCGCCAGCTGGTCGATGATGCGACAGGGCGCGTAGAGCGTGCCCGCGCACACCTTCTTCGGCGGCGGCGGCGTCGAGGGCGGTCTCACGCCGCCGCCCGAGCAGGACTGCGCGTTGCACTGCTGTCGGATCTCCTCCCATCCCCTACTGGAAACGACGCCACGATTGTAGCCGCTCCGATCCACGAACGGGCCGCCGCGCACCGGCATGGAAGGCCACTGCCTTGAGAACAGCGGCGATAGCGCGCCCGGAGTCCGCAGCCTCCGCACGAGAGACTACAGCCGGTCCACTCGCCCCAAGCCGGGCCTCCCGTCGTGGGCTTTCTCGTCGTTGTCGTTGTCGTTGTCGGTGTCGTCGTCGGCTGCGTGGTTGGGGCGACGCCATCTGCAATGCAATGCGAAATGCGCTGCCAACTCGATTGTTGTTGCTGCGGCCGACCGAACAGCCGAGCCATCGTTGTTGCTGTTGTTGTTTCGTAATTGTTCTGACAGTCTGAACGGAAAGCCGCGCACCTGTCGTGTAGCGTAGATTGAAGCCTGTCCAAAAGCTGCTGGCCCGGTTGTCGGTGCGGAATATGACGAGAACCTCATTTCCCGCGCTGCTCGTGGCGCGCGTCGTCTGGTCGCTGCAGCAGAGTCGCGGACCCGTCTTCTGGAAGTCGGCCTCGTACTTGAGCTCCACGAAGGACGCGCACGTGTCTTGACAGCTCGTGCCCACTTCCTCCACTTGAAAGATGACCTTCGAGCCTCTGGGCGCCTGCAAGTAAGCAAACCCAATGCGATCGCGGTTCAGTCGCATCCTGCGTTCGTGCAAGCTACCTTAATTCTCCAGGCGCAGTACTGCCTGGCGTAGACGCGGGGCGGCCTCAGCGTCTGCCAGGACGTCGTGGCGGCCAACTCTCCGCCGCAACCGTTGTCTGAACAGTAACGCGTTTTATCACAACCGTCCGCGGACGCTGCAGTGATACGGAACCACCTGAGCGAGCGACCCTTTCGCAGAACGTGCCACTAAGACCGCTGGGACATCGACAGCGCCTGCAGTCTTTGGGGTCGGGATAGCCGCCGTGCTGACACGCCAGCCGATTGCGGCACACGCCTGTGGTGAACGCACAGTGTTTTCGCATGCAATTGCACCGTGGTGCACCGCAAATGCCCTCACCAGAGCAGTACAAGGAGTTGATCGCCTTGACATCGACGAATGAGATCTCGAACCGCTGTCCCATGGTGTAGGAGTAGAGCGGGTTGATCGTATCGATTGTGCGCAGATTCCAGTCGACTGTGAAGCCCTGAATCAGAGCGCGACAGTTGTTGGGCGAAGATTGGGGGGGGGGGGGGTTCAGGGGCGTGTTGGTAAAAGGTGGCGCAGCACTGGCCTTGGGCCCGTAGTGCATGACACTGCCGTGGTCGTAGGGCAGGTGGGTCATCTCGGCCGCCTTCTTGTTGTAGTTGTACTGCTGCGACGTGTAGATGTTCCGCAAGTTGATGCGGACGTGCTGGTCGCGGTCGGGTCGCGACTGCTCGTGCCAGAAGCCGAGCGCGTGGCCCACCTCGTGCGCCACGATCCCCAGCTGCAAAGGGGACAACGCACGCAGAACTCTCTAGTCTCGACGAACCGCTTGTCCATGGACACTCACCAAGGTGCAGCCGCGCACCTCAATGGACACCGACTGGCCGCCTCTGCCTTGCCGACCAACGGACGACGAGCAACTAAACACGCTCCGCAATTTCTATTTCAAGAAGGGGGGATGACTTCGGAAATACAAAAGAATACAAAAGAAAAGTGCTGCGACAACACACTGTGTGTGACAACCTAGTGTACAATGTGTCATACCGGTACGGCAATGAAAATTTGCATAGTGAATGTTTTGCACGTCTATGCGTGTAGCTCAGCCCATGTACAAACGCATACCCCATTCCAGTCGTGAACTGCAAGTGGTCTCCGCTGGCGAATGGATTTTCCACAAAGTTGAGGCAAGTTTGACTTTCCCAAAGGTTCAGTCCATTTCTGATTGAGGTTTGCCAACTTGCTAAAATCTTCCGTCGTTACATTGACGTGCAGTTTAGCGCAGCGTGCGTGACGCACCATCGTTTAGCAAGAATCGGTACTCGATGGTGGTGGACTTCCATCGGTAGTGACTGCCCACGATGACCTTGCGCTTGGAGCGCTTGGTCCCGGAGAACTCCTTGATCATTTCGTCCACCTGTCGTTGAGACACCAGAATGTCAGTCTCAAAGAGCTCGTCGACGAAATGCCGGTTCACGGAGAGCTCGGTGCCGTCGTCGACGCCCTCCGGAATGGCTGGACCCGAGCCCTCCTGGCAGTGTCGTCGTCACCGTGTTGGACCGAACACAACTGGCCCGTCCAACGCCAGTCCCGACTTACGTGGCCCACGATGCTCTCGACCCCATGCTTGTCGCGATACAGCTTCTTGAAGACGGTAAGCTTGCGTTGCGCCAGGAAATTTTCGTGCCGCTCTCTTCGATTGTTGAACTTCAAAAGGTGGTCTTCGTCAGCGCAGCTCGACAGCTGCAGCAAGCTAGCTGCGAAGGCCAGAAACGCCAGAGCGCTGGCCACGTGCATGATTGGTGTGATGAGAGTTGCTTTTCGACTGCACTTCTGTTGGCAGCAGTGGCAGAATTGCACGCAGAGACAACAGCTGTCCTTTTAAATCAATTGCGGTGTTTGTTGATGCGCGCGCATGCGCAACTGAGACAATGGAAAACAGGTTCACTTTGTGTGTGCAGGCGCCAGACGCCCACGCCGCGCAGTCAGTCGTTTCCACCTCTTTACTGGGCTGTTACGCCGCACGGGCGGGTCGATCGCCCTGGTGTGATTCATCATCAGTGCCTAGGTTCGATCCGATTGACGACAATCGTTTTTACAGTCGCCGCCCTCCGTTGACGACAATCGCACAAGACGAATCACTGAGTCATTTGCGCGCGACGTCTGTCACGACGCTGCCTCCTTACAGACAACAACATCACAATTGACTGTCCGAAACACCACTCGCGATAGACGGCTGGCGTAGTGCGATTTAGAGGTACGAGACTGACATTTGCATTAGAAGAGGTCGGCCCCCCTTGCCCTTTACGCCTAAGTGGTGCATTATTCAGTTTCTCGGACGCCTTCTGAAGAACTGTGCTTCCAGTGGAATTTGCAAAGACGGCACTGTAATTGCAAACACCCAGCTCATAGTTGCGACATGCGCCTATTGAAATTGCTGCACTCCTTGAGCCCCGTTGCATGAATGTCAAGTTCGGTATGCAAAGGACAGAGTCAGAGGTTCTTAATGCAATTTCGTCTGCTCGAGGAGAGTCGATAGCCCCTACAGCAAGGCGCCCCAGGCACAATGGGGTGCCGTTGGACGCCGAGACTTCCCACGGTCGAGTCGCTACTAATCAGCGTGCCTGAGACGTCGCCGTTTTCACAGTTATAATAAAACGTCCTGAAACGAAGGTGACGTGCGCTAAAAGCTGAGTATAGAGCAGCCGCGAGCTCACTTGGTGCACGTGGAGGCGCGCTGCATAAAGCGGTTTTGCGAGACGGTGGGGTGCGAGAAGGGCGCCGTGGGGTCGGCGGGGTCGTGTTGGACGAAGGTGCGATGGCCGAGGCCGTGCACGACGCGGATGTCGTCGACCGGGTCGGCCGAGGACGAGGACGAGAGGCCGATGACGCGAGCCAGCTGGTCGATGATGCGGCAGGGCGCGTGCAGCGTGCCCGCGCACACCTTCTTCTGCGGCGGCGGCGTCGACGGTGGCTTCCCATCAGAGCCCAAGCAGGACTGCGTGTTGCACCGCAGCCGGCTCTCCTCCCAGCCCTTACTGAAGCGACGCTACGATTGGCCACACTCCGGCGCACGAACATGCCGCAGTGCACCGGCATGGAAGGACACTTCCTGGAGTGCAACGGCGATAGCGCGCCCGGAGGCCGCAGCCTCCACACGACAGACTACAGGCGGTCCACTCGCCCCAAGCCGGTCCCCGAGCTAGCGTCGGCTTCCTCGTCGTAGTCGTCGGCCGCCTTGTTGTTGTTGTTGTTGAGGCTATGCCATAAGTAATGTGCATTTCTCACTGCCAGCGTTGACCGCCAGTTGCGAGGGAATGAACGGAAAGCCGCGCACCTGTCGTGTAACGTAGATTGAAGCCTGTCCAAAAGCTGCTCGCTCGGTTATCGGTGCGGAATATGACGAGCACCTCATTGCCCGCGCTGCTCGTGGCGCGCGTCGTCTGATCGCTGCAGCAGAGTCGCGGACCCGTCTTCTGGAAGTCGGCCTCGTACTTGAGCTCCACGAAGGACGCACACGTGTCTTGACAGCTCGTGCCCACTTCCTGCACTTGAAAGATGACCTTCGAGCCTCTGGGCGCCTGCATGTGAGGGACGACGCCCAAATATGACAGAGCCTCGGGCACATGCCGCGTTCGTGCAAGAAACCTTGATTCTCCAGGCGCAATGCTGACTGGCGTAGACACGAGACGGCCTTAGCGTCTGCCAGGACGGCGTGGCGGTCAACTCTCCGCCGCATCCGTTGTCTGAACAGTGACACACCATAGCATAACCGTGGCGGACGCTGCAATGGTGCGAAACCACCTGAGCGCGCGACCCTTTCGCACAAGTTGCCACTGAGACCGCTGGGGCACCGACAGCGTTGGCAGTCTTTAGGATCGGGATAGCCTCCGTGACGACACGCCAGCGTCTTACGGCACACACCTGTGAGGTGCACTGTGTTTCTTTCGGTGTGATTCACGTCGCGATTGTAGGGTGATGTGACGCAACTGCTATCGCCTCACCGGAGCAATAGAGGGAGTTGATCATCTTGACATCGACGAATGATATTTCGAACCGTTGTCCCATGGTGTAAGAGTAGAGTGTGTTGACCGTATCAATGGTGCGTAGGTTCCAGTCGACTGCGAAGTACTGAAGCGGTTGTTTTGGGTGAGAGGAGGGTAGGGTGGGTAAAGAGCGGCGCACGCGCCCTGGGTCCGTAGTGCATGACGCTGCCGTGGTCGTAGGGCAAGTGGGTCATCTCGGCAGCTTTCTTGTTGTAATTGTATTGTTGCAACGTGCGAATGTTCCTCCAGTTGATGCGGATGTGCTGGTCGCGGTCGGGACGCGACTGCTCGTGCCAGAGGCCGAGCGCGTGGCCCACCTCGTGCGCTACAATGCCCAGCTGCAAGGGGACCACGAAAGCGGAACTGCAGTGGCGGCGGCGAGCCGCTTCTGCATCACCACTCACCGAAGTGCACTGTCGCAACTCTATAGACACTGACTGACCGCCCCTACCTTGCCGACCAACCGACGACGAGCAAC
Organism: Paralinhomoeus sp. GSCO2_6; assembly: GCA_030248085.1. Classification (NCBI taxonomy): domain Eukaryota; kingdom Metazoa; phylum Nematoda; class Chromadorea; order Monhysterida; family Linhomoeidae; genus Paralinhomoeus; species Paralinhomoeus sp. GSCO2_6. Next base: position 46,017 of record JASAMY010001115.1, read on the forward strand.
TAAACACGGTCAACGAAGTGCATCTCAAAGAAAAAGAAGATCACCTAAGAAGAGACATGCTGCGACAAGACACAATAGCGCATACAATGTGTACACTCCAATAAAAATATACATAGGATACTATACGTATAGACGTGTGTAGTTCAGCGCCTTCTCTACCCCAGTCCAGTCGTAAACTGCAAGTGGTCTCCGCTGGCAAACGGATTTTCCACAAAGTCCAGGCAGGTTTGACTTTCAATAAGGGTCAGCCCATTTTTAATTGCCGCTTACCAACTGGCTGAAAGTGTCCGGTTGCCAATAGACTTGCAGTTTGGCGCTCCTGTGACGCACCATCGTTTACGAAGAATCGGTACTCGATGGTGGTGGACTTCCATCGATAGTGACTTCCCACGATCACCTTGCGCTTGGACCGCCTCCTCGACCCAGAAATCTCCTTAATGAGTTCGTCCACTTGCCGCTGCGACAGCAGAATGTCAGTCTCGAAGAGCTCGTCGACAAAATGCCGGTTCACGGACAGCTCCGTGCCGTCGTCGACGCCCTCCGGAACAGCCGGGCCAGAGCCCTCCTGTCGGTGTCGTCACGGTCTTGAACCGAACATGACTGGCACGTCCAACTTCGTCAGACTTACGTGGTCCAACTCGACTGCGTACTTGTCGCGAAAGATCCGCTTGAAAACGCTGAGCTTGCGTTGCGCCAGGAAATTTTCGTGCCGCTCTCTTCGATTGTTGAACTTCAAAAGGTGGTCTTCGTCAGCAGCGCAGCTTGACAGCTGCAGCAAGCTAGCGGCCAACGCCAGAAACGCCACAGCGTTGGCGACGTGCATAATTGGTGTCAGAGTTGCTTTGGTCGTGCAGCAGCAGCCGGATTTCACGGGAAGACAATGGCTGCCCTTGTATAAATCAATTGCGGTGTTGGTTGATGCTCTCGAACGCGCGACAAAGACAATGGAAACAGTCCTCCTAGAGTTGCCTTCAGTCCAGCAACAGGTTTACTCGGTGTGTGTCGTGTCGACGACGACCCCCATGTCGCGCACGCAATCAGCCGTTTCCACATCTCTACTGGGCTGTCACGCCGCTCGGGCGGGTCCATCGTCGCCGCGTGATCTATCACCCGAGCTTCGATTGGTTCGGGTTGACGTCAGTGCTCTATACAGTCGGCACGACGACAATCGCGAACGACGAATCACTGAGTCATTTGCGTGCGACGTCTGTGACGCACGCTGCCTCCCCGGCCGACGACAACAGCAAAGTTGACTCTCCGAAACACCACTCGAAATAGACGGGCTAGAGTTGGGCGGGCGTTTACGACAGCGGCCGATCACTTTCGGCCAAAGCTGCGGCCGCCTGAGACCCAGTTGTCGAGCAGGTTGCTGCGGCGCTTGCCGAAACTCCGACCGGCCGAAAGCCACTGGTCCAGGAGTCGACGGCTGCTCTGGGAGCGCTTGCCGAAGCTCCGACCGCCCGACACCCAGTCGTCGATGAGGCCACGCTTGCCGAAGCCCCGACCCGCCTGAGAGTGCTGCGCCAAGTAGTTGCGAGGCAGACCGCGCTTGTCGTAGCCTCTACCGCCCCACAGACCGTCCAATTCCAGCCTCCTTGGCTCTACAACAATGACCTTCAGAAGCTACACATGTATATGTACTGGGTGTGGGAAAGAAGTGCTGACCTCTTGCAGCCAACTCTTCCTGCACAGAGTCGTCGGAAGCAAGCGCCAGTCCAGCGAACACGACGAGTAGAACAAACGCTTTTGCGGCGGACATCTCGAAGTCTCCTCGTCTTTCTCTAGTGGATATCACGAGAGAGCCAATAGCTGAAAGTCGAAGAGTGAGTAATGAAAAGAGCGGAATACTTAGGATCCGCGGGGTACACGCATTCAGGACCGGCATCACAGGGCTTCCGCCCACTGCTACAATGGTCGACGGGCTAATGGGCTAGAGTAAAGAGTGGCCTCGTCGGACGCCTGACAATGAATGAGTCGACAACAAGGTGCACTCGGCAGCATCCTTCTCGAGTGCCGTTTCAAAAGTCGGCCGGGGCGAGCTGAACCTGGGCAACTGGGCCGACGACTGCGAGGTGCTGCTTAGCGCCCAGAAACGAGCGGTGGGTGGCTGTCGTCGGTGCCAATTATTTGATGGACGAGTGACCCAAATGGCGGTCCCATTTGGCCAATTGAATTGTGCACGTTCTTTCGCAACGCAGTGGCTAGCAGACTAGAATTACCGTACGCAATTCGCTTCTCGGACTTTGATATTGGGGATCTGCGGCTTCTCGGAGTTGTATGAATTGCGGAGTACCTTCAGTTTCAGCCCTAATAAAAGCATCGGCGCGGCCCACGCATTCTATTAGACCAATTTTATATCTCGAATGTTTTCGAATCAGTTTAGGCGCTTGCGCGAACGTGCGGAGGCAGCAAAGCATCAACAGCCGTGCTGCCACGCGAGCGCGCGCGTTCGCTGAACTGAAGCCGGAAACGAATATGGTCGGCGGCAGCACGTCGGCGGCTCCTTCAAATTAATTGAAAGTGCTGGGGTGTCAGCGCCGTCGAGTTCGATTCTGCCGCAGCGTTTTGACGGCTCTTGGCTATGACTAGCAGCGGACCGCGACTGAGTGCTGCCACGGGCAGTTCAATTGCGTCAGCCACTTCGCCTCACCGTAACCCTACGGGCTCCATCCATCGCGCAGTGCCCACGCTCGCGCGAGACGCACTTTGTCACGGACGACAGCGCGCTCGACAACGCTCCGTGGGATTTAGTTGAGCCACAATCGAATCATCAGAGTAACAAGCAGCCGACCGCTGACAACATCGACGACGTAAGCCGCAAGTGGCGACAAGTCGACAACCACAGACATTAGTGTGTATCATGTACATGTATGCATGTGCATGGACCAGTTAATCTAACATTTCAAGAACACAGGACAATTACAATCCAAAGTTTCGCGACACATCCCAGCCGACTCTGCGTATTCGGCACACCCGATGAGATGCACGCCCACTACACTGTCCACAAGGTTGCAGAACGATCAGGAAGTAGTTGAACCACAATCACAATACGTTAGCTGCGCACGGATTGGGACAGATGGCGACCGATGCTCTCTGTTGCTCAAAAGAAGGGCAGTTTGCGCTTGGTGACGAGCATCTTGAGCCAGGAGAGCTTGTTCGCGTCGAACGGCGGGTAGCGCATCCTGCACGAACAACGCGCTCGCTACCCTTGCACCGCACCATGCAATGCAATGTTGCGGTCCACATTACGTGCCGACGACACAGACTGCGGTTGACAACTGCACAGCACCGACAACGCATCCAACAGAGTATGGCAAATGTACACGAATGGCTCTGTTCGTGTCGGCGTACCAGAGCGCGCTGTCAAACTTGAGTCCGCGGTGGAGGACGGACTTGGAATTGGAGAAGGTGTCGAAGCCGGCGCGTCCATGGTAGCGGCCCATGCCGCTTTGGCCCACACCGCCGAACGGCAGGCCGTCGCCTGCAGAAAGTGGCTCAGCGCATCGTCCGCGAGCACACGCACCGGCCGTCGCACTCACAAAGCATATTCAGAAGAGTATCGTTGACGACGGCATTGCCGCTGGTCGTGCCGTCGAGCACCTTGCTGACGACCTGGTTGTCGTTCGAGAACACGTACAGCGTCAGCGGCTTCTCCTTCGAACGGATCAGACTAATGGCGTCGTCGACGTTCTCCACCGTCACCACGGGCAGAAGAGGACCGAAGATCTGTGGATGGTCGGGTGAGACTTCGAAAAAAATTCTCAAAAAAAACAGAAGAAGTCGAGCACCTCTTCTTTCATGACGACGTCGTCGCGCGGCACGTCGACGAGCAGCGTCGGTTCGATGTAGCGGTCGGAGGCGTTGGTGCGGCCACCGTGCGCCACCTTCGCCTTCGTCTCTCTCAGCAGCTTCTCCACGCGTCTGCACGCACGCACGCACGCACGCACGCACTGTGTCGGGCTGGCCCACAGGTGGGGGTGGCTGACTCGAAGTGGCGCTGCGCGGGGAATCTCGAATAGTCGTCGCTCTTCTGGGGGTCGTCGCCGTAGAACTCGAGCACCGCCGACTGGAGCGCCTGCACGAGCGCGCCCAGCCCCTCCTCCTCCACCATCACGTAGTCGGGCGCGATGCACGTCTGCCCTGCAACGCAAGCACGCGCACCACTCAGGCAAAGAAAACGAAAAAAAAACAAAAGCAAACGGCCTGCCTACCGCAGTTGACGAACTTTCCCCAGGCGATGCGCTTCGCCACCACGGCCATGTCGACCTTGTTGTGGTCGACGAAGCAAGGACTGAACACCGGCGCGCATTTTGCCCACTGGAAATGGCGAGACATCAGGCTCGGGCACCTCTTTCCGCCCAGCTCTAGCGTGACGGGCGTGAGGTGCTGGGCGGCGGCGATCATGACGGCGCGGCCGACGGCGATGCCGCCCGTAAAGAAGACGTGGTCGAAGCGCTGTCGGAGCAGCTCCGTCGACTCCTCCACGCCGCCCTCCACCACCGCGTACGCCTCCTCGTCCAGGTACTTGGGCAGCAGCTGCGCCACCGTCGACGCGCAGTTCGCCGTCACCTCCGACGGCTTCACGATCGCCGCGTTGCCTCAACGCGGCTGCGGGTTGGCACACACTACCCAAGGCGCGTGGCTGAGGGAGGGGGCCCTCACCGGCGGCAATGGCGCTGACGAGAGGCAGCAGCGGCAATTGCAGGGGGTAGTTCCAGGCGCCGAGAACGAGCACGAGGCCCAGCGGCTCCTTCTGCACGAAGGCGGCGTCGAGCAGCTGCTGCAGGCTGCGCGACACCTGCAATGCGTCCACGCCAGCTGCAATGTGCACCGACAGTTCTGATGTTCAAGTGAAGCGCGTGTACACCTTCTGCGGCCGCGTCCACGTGTCTAGCTCAGACAGCGCGGTCTGGATCTCGTTCTGCAGGTACAAAGTCTCGAAGGCGACCGTTTCCGCTTTGCCCTAAAGGTTGCAAACCAGATGGTCCACACCCCTCCAAGTCGCCAGTGGGCCGAGTTCACCCTGCGCAGATCTTTCCAGACGGCGTCGCAGAGCGCCTCCTCGTTCTCGCGTATCATCTCGGAAAGACGCGTCAGCTGTCGCTTCCGGTACTCGAGCGGCCGCGTCTTGCCACTCGCGAAGGTCGCGCGCAGGCGGCCCACCAGCGCGGCGAAGTCGACGGGACGCTGCGTCATTCTCCAAGTGTTCACAAACCAAAATCACTCAGCGGCTGCAACCAATTTCGACACAATCGCACCCCAACCAAGACAGTCATTGTCGGTAGTTTTGTCAGAGAGAGAATCCCTCTTAACTAACGTCCACTTCCATAACTCTGTATTTCTGTACTTCTATAACTCGCAACACAACTCGTATCTCTATCGGCGCTCGCGCAAAAAACAGAGAACAGTGGGCAAAGAGGCGTGGCGAGGTGAGCTGCTGCCTACTGCCCGGTCTAGGTCTTGTGCAGCGGCATGGGCAGTTGCGTCTGTCCCTGATCGAGCGCGTCGCCCCACCATTTGTCGACGATTTGGGAGAGGCCGTCGAAGTAGCGGCGCGTCTCGCGCTCCGCCTCCATCGTCACGTTGTAGACCGGGTGCGTGGGCGCCTGTGTAAACAGACTTTCGCTTAAACCCCCACCGCAAGCAGACGCACAAGCACAACGCATTGAAAAGGCCCATTTACACGCCACCGATCGGCCACGCCCGCGGGTCAAACGACACCCGGGACCGGAAGCTGCCGGTCAAGTTCAGAATTCTTGAAGTCGGGGCCGGAAAAGGTCGACCGGAGGAGTGTAACTGGGCCTTTTAGGCAACGGCAACCGACCACTTCGTTAGTCTCTCTGGGGCCGAGGACATCGCTGCGTCCCTCGAGTAGGTGCTGCGCGATCGACAGGCCGCTGAGGCAGTAGCACGTGTGATAGGGGTCGGCGCGCCTGTCGACAACACGAGCGCTTTGCAACTCCGGTAAAACAACAAAAAAACGCAGCGGCCCACTTGTCGGGTTTGTCGGCGAATCCGCCCCGCTTCTTGTCCTGACTGCACACGAGCACGTACTCCTGCAAGGCGATGTTGTCGAAGGGCCAGCTGTCCTCCAGCGCGCCTGCCATTTCAAGAGGGCAGTGGCCTTGGCGGGAAAACCAAAAAAGAAGAAAGACCGTGGCTCTCCTCCGACCGGCACATCCTGAGTAGGGGGAAGCACGCGCCCTGCCAGAAGCTGTAGCAACCGTCGACCAGCTTGTTCGACCGACCCTGAAATGAAGGGCTACTCAAACGAGCCAATCGGCCGGTCGTTCCGGTGTCATATGTTCCGCAGGGATAGACAAATTTGGAAAAAAACAAAGTTAGATTCCCCGCTAAACACAAATAGTCAACACTGTCAACATAAGTTGCGAGCGGAACGGCGGATGGTGCGAGGCGGGGGGGGGGGAGAAGGGAGGAATACAGTACCTGGAATCCCCCCTCAAAGTCCATCTGCTTGGCTGCGATCCAGCGCTCGCAGGCGTCTAGGTCGGCTAGCTGGTGGCGGCCCAGGAGGAGGAGTGCGGCCAGGGCGCAGAAGGTGTAGCCGCCGTGCGCCTCTGCGCCGGGGTCGCCTCCGAAGCCGCCCTCGTAGGTCTGGCAGCGGACGAGGAACTCGGCCGCGCCGTCGCGCAGCCGCGCCGAGAGCACGTTCGTCATGGAGGCGACGGCCAGGGCGCAGTAGGAGCCGCGCACGTCCTCCTCGCCGGCCGCGTGCATCGCGAACGCGCCCGACTCGCGACGCTTCAGTCGGCAGAGAAACGCGTACAGCTGCGGACGATTGACGCTGCGCAGAGCGCGCTCCCCGCCCAACTCGGCCAGCGCCATCACGGCCGCGTACGTGGGCGCCAGGTGGCCCTCCTGACCGGGACCGCCACCGTAGCCCCCGTCCGGCCGCTGACACGAGCTCAGGAAAGCGACTGCCCTAAGGCGCGAGCAAGTCGGCTAGAAGCTAGAGTCGAGCGACTAGACGCTGGCTGGCGCGCTCACTTCTCCGAAATCTCGTCGGGAATCGGCTGCTTCAGCAGCCTCAGACTGTGCACTATCCAGTAGAGCAGCCAAGGCCGACTCGCGTCCAAGTCCTGTTGTGTGGGAAAGCGATCAAAATTTTAACACAACTCGACGAACTGTTGACCTGCAAGCTCGAGGGCAGCTGCTTCAGGATACACGACAGGAAGTGAACGTGCGCGTCGCGTGCGAGCACCGGCGCTCCCGAATCGCTCACTGACTCGAGAGCAGAGTCCGCAAAGCAGTCTTTGACCAGCTCCTCGATACGTTTCTAAAAGGCGAAAATGTCCGAAATTCCGCAATCCGCACGTCAACAAAAGCAACGTACAAACCTGCTCGGTCGAACTAAAGGTGAAGAAATCGTCGTCATTATAGCGCCTCGACTCATCAAACGATCGAAATTTATACTCTGAGCTACGGGCAGCGGTAGACTTCATGACGACACGAACAACAATTTTTATTTTTTGAGAAACAAAATTTTTTTGAAATCCCGCTTGAACCGTAAATCCGCGCAATCTAGCTGGATTTGTTGCACCATAATAGTGCAATTCACCGTACGTTCTATGTTTCTGTACGTGGTGTCCATGGAAACAAACAGGTAATAACAAGCGAGTAGCAGAGCGCCATTAAAGCATAGGACGTCTTCTACTGAACTTGTCAAGCAAGCATGGGGAACGAAGCGGGGATGGATCCTTTGTTCATGGCGCTCAGTCACTTTCGGCGCCGTCGGTTCCAAGAAGCCGCCGACTACTGCAGCACGATTTTGCACAAGAACGCATACGACCAAGTGGGTGCTGAGGGTGACACCCGTGAAGTGGAGACGGAAATAGGCACGGCCGGTTGCAGGCGGCTTGGTGCCTGAAAGTGCGTTGTCTGACGGAGCAGGTGTACGTGGACGAGGTGGAAAACGAGGAGGAGGGCCTGGCAGAGGCGCTGCTCGACGACAACGCGCTCGCGCAGCACGTCCTCCGGCCCGGCACCTCCCTCGCGCGTCCAACCACCAACGCGACCGCGGCCAGCCCCGCCGCCACCGCCACCGTCGGCGCCATGCCCAGCCAGGCGATCAGGTTTCCGTGAATGTCCTCGGCAACGCACGGCTTGCTGCGGGCCCAACTCTGACAGTATTATAGGCCGCGCAGTCAACTGGGCCGGCCCGTGTCTGGCATGGTGCGGCCGGGCACGCAGTCTGGCCGTCCGGGCACGATGGAGCAGGCGATGCGAAGTTCGCGCACGGCCGCCACTGCTCGACCCGTCACCAGCTCCAGCGGCCGCTTCCTGCGCCTTGGAACGGTTCTGCAGTTCTTTGTGCCGAACTTGGTTACTGTACCTTCGCGAACCTACCGTACCTTAAATTGTACATAAAATTTACATATTAATTATTAATAATTATTCAAAAAATGCTTATGCAAATATGCTTCTAAACGTCTATTCCGAAGTTGGCTATCGAGAGATGCGGTAGACGCGTTACATGCCAGTATTTACATTCGGTGTATATTTAGGTACATGCTTTTGCGAACGTACAAAGTTTTGTTGACGTATCTTATATATGCCATTGTCACTGTAACCTCAAAAAAATGTACTATTACAGTAGGTCAGCAAAGTCTGCATGAATTGCACTTTAGGCGTCGATGCTCTCCAGTCCTGACGGGCCCTTTGTCAATACATCGCGATTGAATCTCTCGAAATACGCCGCCGACAGCTTGTTGTCAAAGCCTTTGTTCGAGTATCTGTTCTATCACGAGGCGGAAATTCGCACGGCGCTCCAGCTGGCCGCTTTGGCCACGCAAGCGTGCAACTACCAGGACTGGTACTGGAAGGTGCAGCTCGGCAAGTGCTACTACAGGCAGGCGCTATTCTTGCCTTGCCTCTACAGGACAACGCTACTACGGTCCGCTACTACAGGACAACGCGAGAAACCATTTCAGATTGGGCTTGTATCGAGATGCGGACAAACAGTTCAAGTCAGCTCTCAAGCAAAGCCCGACCATCGACACCGTACTTTTCCTTGGGAAGGTCTGCTGAGAGTACGGTATAGTGTGAACCGATGAATCCTTTCTATTGGCCAATGAAACCTTTAGGTGTACGTCAAGTTGGATCAGCCACTTAGCGCAATCGAAGCGTACAAGGCGGGTTTGGAGAAGTTCCAATCGGTGCACATTCTCATCGGATTGGCTCGCGTACACGATGTTAGAAACTTGTCGTAGGCGGTTGGTTGACCAGTTGCACATTACAATGGACGGCTCTGCAGGAGCTGAACGAGTTGGAGACGAGCGTCGGCTATTACCGCGACGTCCTCCGCGACGACGCGTCCAACATCGAAGCGATGGCGTGCATCGGCACCTACTACTTCTACAACGACCAGCCAGAGATTGCTCTGCGCTTCTACCGGTACTGCTGAGTTCTTTAGCGCCGCGACGCCAAAAGGAAGGAGGGGGGCCGTTGCGTTGTCGCTCTTCTCAGTCGTCTCCTGCAGTCGGGCGTGTCGAACGCGCAGCTCTACGTCAACGTCGGCCTGTGCTGCTACTACGCGCAGCAGTGGGACATGGCCGTGGCGGCGCTCGAGCGCGCGCTCAGCGTCGTCCACCAAGACGCCGGAGCGGCGGGTCAGGTCGACGACGACGTCTGGTACAACGTGGGACACGTCGCGCTGGTCCGACCAACGGGAGAGCACGCACTCTGTCACGACGAGAGGAGCCTCGTTCGTGGTTGCAGGCGAGCGGCGACACGAGCATGGCCTACCAGTGCTTCCGGCTGGCGCTCGCCTCCAACAACGACCACGCGGAGGCGTTGTGCAACCTGGGCGTCCTGGAGATGCGCAAAGACAACCTGGAGCAGGTCCGTCTCCCTCCCTCCTGTTGCGCGCGCAGGCTCAATATCGATTTTCTTCTGTCTCCCGCCCTTTCAGGCACGCGCACTCTTCCAGGCGTCCATGGCAGTGGGCTCGTACACGTTCGAGCCGTTCTTCAACTACGCGCTGCTCTGCCACCGTCAGGGCCACTACCAGAGCAGCTACGACGCGCTCAAGAAGTCCCTAGAACTGTTCCCCGCGCACGCCGCTTCGCGCCAACTCTTCGACGGCATCCAGAACATGATCAACTGCATTTAGGCCTTTTAGACCATGGACCCTGTTCAACTAATAAAAACCGACTAAAAAACTACCAGGCTAATTGACGTTATGTAGATCGCTCGCGTGTAGTTTTCGTAATCGTGTGAACGTGTTTAGATCGCTCGCGTTTTCTGGTTCCTGTGTAGTGAGGTCATTCCTCTCTCCGTGGTGCAATTCTTTGGTTTCACCAGGCATTTCTCGGTTCCTGAGTGCCACTTTTCGGTCGTTCGCCATTGTTGGGACGAAGTGCACCGGACTGCGTACAATGGCGCAACAGCGCGTGGGCGCGAAAAAGACGCAGTAATGACCAACAATAACAATAGCAGACACACTCCCTTGTCAACTTGAACAATTCGAAGTCAACATTTTACGCGACGACGACGTCAGCAGCAACAACAGAGGAGTGTGCTATATGAGCTCGAGTGACTTGCAACTCTAGTACTAGGCACCTCTTTTCACCTTACATCCCAAGAGGCAAGCGTAAAGAAATCAGCCGGTGGACAACCAATCATGCCGAGGTTTCTGTGCGTCGTCGCTGTGACATTGGCGCTGATTGCTCTCTCTACAGCAAAAGTTGGTTCCGCAACGTTCCATCGCAGCCAGTCCGTGCTTTCAGCAAAACGTTTTGCAGCCGGGAGGCGGTGGCCGTAGGCGCCACTTCGGCCCGCCGCCAAGGGGTGGCCGCAGGTCCGGCGGAGGAGGCGGCGGCGGCAGCGGCGGACCACCCTGGATGAACGCCGGCGGCGGCGGCGGCTCAAGCGGTTCTGCCGGACCGGGCTGGCCTCCGTCCGGTGGTCAACAGTCCTCAATGAGGGGAATGCGTTTCTCACAAATGCGGCGCCGTGGACCAGGCGGCCAGAGTGGCGGGGGAACAGACGGCGGCTCAATGGGCAACGGACCAATGAATGGCGGCGACAGGAGCGGCGTACCGTCCATGACGGGCGGCAGGCCTTCATGGCGCTTCTCGCAACAAATGCGCCGTGGTGGGGGCCAGAGTGGTGGAGGAGGCACAGACGGCGGCGGGCCAATGAACGGCCGCAGGGTTGGTGGCCCCTCCTCCATGATGGGCAGGCCTCCAATGGGACTTCCTCCACCACCACCAATGGGCAACCTTGGAGGAGGTGGAGGACCAGTCGACGGTGACGGACCAATGGGAAGCGGTCCGCCAGGCGGTGGCATGGAAGGCGGCGACTTTTGGCCGGGTGGTGGTGGAGACGACTTCGACCCGTCAAGCGGCGGTGGCCAGGGGCCGCCGGGCGCCAGCAAAATCATGCAACTCATCAACTCACTGTCTCAAGAGGAAAAGATGGAGCTGTTCAACCACTTCATGCAGTTCAGCGGTAAGAGAAACTGGCTGTGTTAGGCTAGAGATCGGTTCTCTTACACTCTGTAACAACAACGCTACAATTCAGGCTCGACCTAACCACTTCAACACCGAATCGGGAAAGAGAGACTCCTGAAATACCAAAGCACTCCATTCTTCCTGAAACAATGATCTAGTTCAAATTTGATTGCGCACTTCCACAACTTCGTAGGCTAGGTGATTGCACCCATTTCTACCTTTCTGTGTGTACGTGTTGTAGCACGACTACTAAACCTCCGACGTCAAGGATTCCGACGCGCCTATTTTCACACTCTGCACTTTGTGGGTGCTCGCGTTGACGCATCCGTGTCTGTCCGAAACGCTGCTTCCTCAGCGTCACGCAGCCTCTCTCGAGAAAATCCGAACGAGGGCTCGAATCTCTTCACGTCCGCTCGTTGCGGGCAGGGGGCGACCATTAACGCGCCCACCGCACCGCCGGCCAGGGGGGAGGAGAGGGGAAGCCGCCGCCGCCGCCCCCGTTGCTAAGCCTCTAGTCGACACGGCGAGACGACGAGCGAGCGAGCCATTGACATGGTCGAACGAGCGAGAGAGAGAGAACGAGGAGAGACGACGACACACACGTGAACACGAAACGCGCCGACCTCATCACGGGCACGCACGCACGCACGGACGTACGAGCGCAGGCGCCGACCGCAGAGACGGACGCTCGCGCCATTATGACGGGGCGCGGCGCCTGTGGCTACAATTCTAATTTGCACAGGGACGACATGCACACGATGCAGCAGTCGGTCAGCAGGCGCAGTCGCTCATGCCGTTGGGTGTTGCCTGAAGAGCAACGGGTCGCGAAGGCGGCTCTCCTCCGCGCGGATAAAAAGGTCGCCAGCCAGTAAACGGCGAGTAGGAGAGCGGCCCCGACGGCCCCGTTAGCCGTGCAGTTCGCAGTTCACAGTCAGTCCCAGTGATGCGGGCAGAGGGGGGGAGGGGGGGAGGGGGGGGGGGTCGGCACCGATGAGAGACCGGACGGCGGTGGTGACGCTGCTGGCTGAGCGATGGACGAGCGCGTTGGGCACACGACCAGGCTGAGGCGACGACTGACAGAGACAGAAACGCTACGTAGCAATGGACGGGGGCGGGACTGCGAAACACAAGACCAAGCACAAAGCAGCGAGCGCACATCGGCAGCTGCCGAGACGCGACTGCGCGCACGCGCGCACGCGCCTCTCGTAGCGACCCGGACACAGCTCAAAACACGCGCCGCGCACGCACGCACGCACAGTAGTAGCGCAAGAGACACTCGAGCTTGCGTCCCCTCGAAGTCGGGGCCTGTTTGATCGTTCGCCAGCCGACAGGGATGGTGGGGTCGTAGAGGAGAGGGCGATGCGAGTGCAGCTCGCGTCGACGGGGCAAGGCGAGCGTCTGTCCGTGCGCAGTGGCGGCACTACGCTTTCTTGCCTTTCTTGTCCTTGGCTGCCTTGTCGAAGGAGGCGGCTGCGGAGGAAGGCGAGGCACCTGTGGGTTGCGGAGGGGAGCTGGCGGCGACTGCGCCTGCAGCGTCTCCGCCGGCTGCGGTGGCTGCGGGCGCGGAGCTGGGCGAGGCGGGGTGTCGGCGGTAGAGCGGCTGCGGAGAGAGGACGGCCTTGGGCGCCGCCGCCTCGGTCATCTCGAGCTGGTCCAGCCGGCGCCACAGCTCGTCTCGGTCACGCTCCTTCTTCTTCTCCCTACACAGAGGTTCAGGAAGTATACCTGTAACTGGGGATGGGGGTCTAACCCCTCATAAGGAGCTTGGAACCCCCCCCCCCTGGTCCAGTGGCGACTCGGCAGCGGGCGGCGCGACGCACTTTTGCCTGTCGGCCTTGTAGTTGGCGGTGAGTTCGTCGAACAGTTTGCCGTTCATCTCCATGAAGGTCTTGAGCACGTTGTAGACGAGCGCCACGATCGTCTGGTTCCAGTGCTCCTTGGATATCCGGTAGAGCGAGGGGAACATGATGGGCATCACCGCGGCCGAGTTCTCCTCGATCAGCGAGATGATGTACTCGTTGTTCCAGAAGTACAGCGCCCGCTCCGACACCTACACCACACACCCCCGGATGTCAGCACCCCATAGCACGACTCCCTGCTGCCGGCAACGGCCCACCTGGAAGTGGGGACTGGAGACGCAGCGGGCGAGCTGCTTGAACAGCGGGTCGATGATCCTCTTGAACTGCTCGGGCTCGATGATGTCCAGAATCTCCTCCACCTCCCCCAGGAACATCACCTATCAACCGCGCCTCTCAGGAGCACTTGCTCAGTCTAGCGCTGCTAGTGGCCGACCAGCGTACCTCTTTGGAGCTGCAAGTCTTGGGCCAGAACTTGAGGAGCGCGTCGAAGACCTGCGGCGTCAGTGTCGCGTCCTTCTCGATGAACTGCACCACGCAGTAGGCGAGCTGAACGGCACACGCCTCTCTGTGCTGCGGTTTCGCGCTGAGGGGGCAGGGGTGTCTGAGCACCTGGGCGTGGTACATGGAGAGGCAGCGAGGCTTGTGGAGCGGCAGTAGGACCTTGACGAGGAAGACCTTGTGCTCCTGCTTGAGCGGCAGCGCGAAGCCGTTGATGATGCTGCCCAAGATCTCCAGCAGCTCGCCCACACCGTTGAACGACTCCGTGTTGTACACGAAGCTGCGACACACGAGTACCAATCCAAACCGGTTCATCACGCTTTTGATCATCACACGAAGCGGTAGGCAGTTCTCGGCTAACAAGCGGCGTTCCCTAGTGTTCTATTACAAAAAATGTTCCATCCATTGTATGTATTACGTACTCACAGCGGAAATAAGCGTTGAGCTTTCCAGCAGAGTACGAGTTATGTAGCAGCAAAAAAACCGGCGATACAAAGGGCCGCACTCACTTGAGAAAGATATTGTTGATCTGTTTCCTAATGAAAGCGCGAAGGCCGAGGAATTTCCCATAGATTCTATGAAGAACCGTCTTCAAAAAATCCCGCTCGCGTGGATCCTCCGAATCGAACAGCTCCAGCAGCTACAATGGAAGCGTGTACATCTGGATGTCCGTCAGCAAGCGACAAGTCGCTGCATGCTGCATGGGTGTAACTGCGTGAGGAATGGATACGTGCGGATACCCCAACTGTTTGTTTGTGTTTGTGTGGGCCGCTTCTATGATCGCGGGGGCCTCTCTCTGGTCACAATCATAGATGGGCACACTCACGTGCTCAGCCCGGAAATTTTTGGGCTGGCTGCGAAGTCCCTCTGTCCCCTCCCCATATCTCCACATCTTCTCGTTGGGTTGCTTCAGGATAAAGTGCACTTCAAAAAATGTACAATAGTTTTGCTATCATTGTTGTGAACTTAGATGAAGTTCAAGCAAGTGCAGACTTTGACGAGGAAACTAAAAAAACGTAGTCAGAATTGTCCAAGTGCTAAAAAAAGGCAAAAACGACAGTTTTAGTGCGTTTAAACCAGAGGTGTAACTGGGGGTGGATGAATCTGCGTTTTTTCAAAAGTCAATGGGGGTGACCTGTGCACGGCCAAATTTGATACAATTTCTCGTTTTCCAGCCTCAATAATGACCTAGAAAATGCTTCGTGTATGCTGAAAACACAGCGCCACAGGCAAAATTTTTGGTGAATTTTTGGACAAAAACGTGCTCGAAAGACTCCAAAATGGTCTGTAAGTGCGTAAAATACAGCGCCGCAGGCGAAATTTTTGATATTTAGAGAACAAATACTGCTCACCACAGGCCTGAAAAACACCTTGGGAAGTATGAGAAACACATTCAGGCATAGGGTAACCTGCAGTCAGTGTGACTAAAGCTGGAAGGCTGGTCCTACAGGATTTTGTGCAGGATTGACCGAAGCTGGGGGAGGGGTGACCCCTACCTACAACCTGCTCAGTTACACCAATGGTAAATCTACTTAAAAAGCAACCTGTATGAGCTAAATAACCTTAATTAGCATTATTGGAGGTTGTTTAAAGCACTGGTGTAGCCAGTATTTGGTTTTGTGAGGGGCAAAGAAAAATGTTTAGAGGAGGCGCTGAAACATGATTTTTAGGTATCTACTTTGGTAGCGCTGCAGGCAATTGGTGTGCTAATTCGACCCAAAAAAACGCATATAGCAATGAAAATGCATTCTTTGCCAGAAAAAAAAACACTAAAATTCTGCACATTCTGCAACAAAAATTCTCCTTAGAAGCCTCAAGTATATCGTTTGACCAGCGCTTGACCGGAAAAACCAGCGCCCCAGACAATTTTTTTGCAAAGACTGCAGCAACATGCCCTTTAGACTTTAGAGGCCACAAAATACCAACTTTGCTGAGAACATTTAATAAAAAAACTCCTACAAATATACAATGTGAGCGCCATAGTTAGGTGCACTCTCTCAAAAGTCCACCAATTTCTACAGCTATGATGTCAGGTCCTCCTTCCACCTAATAGGATGAATAGGATCCCAATGTTGCAACTGCGAAGTCATTCGATTCACTATGGACTTTCAACTTCACAGTGCAAAATGCATGCTGACTTCAAGCTTTCAGCAAAATGCGAGCTTCCTCTGACCAATTAGAGACTTCGCAGCACCGACGGATCCAGGGGGAGGGCGGGGGGGGGCGGCCCCCCTCCCCGTCAGGATTTAGAGGGGGGCGGGGAGGGCGGCGATGCGGAGCGGCCGGAAGGGTGGTTTGGGGGAGGGGCTCGTGCAGAGTTGGCGAGATGGAGGGGCGTGGCAGGGCCGCGGCGGTGAAGCTAAAAGAAGAAAGGGAACCAGCCTTGTGGGCATAGCGATAAGCCGATAACGAGTTGGGAAATTGGTAATGGTCATCCGCTGCCCCCACCGTCTAAAATGTGCTTGACCAACAGTACTCAAAAAGGCATAGGTACTCCCAGTTCCTAGGCGATGGGGCTCGTCAAGATGCATGCACATTCTGACTGTTTGCTAGGGGCGTGATATCACTGATAACTTGTCAGGTCATCTGACAGCAGAGAAGGCATTGTGGCAAAAACTAATGTGGTTTGTTCTCAATCCATTTACTGCGACTTTGAATGGGCTATTGGTTGATCAGTTTCCAAAGAACAATGGCGTTGCCAACCGAGGAACTGGGAACTGATGAATTGGGCGCAGAGAAACTGGGGAACGAGGAACTGGGGGCTAACACTAAAAAACGCCAAAAGTGCCTGCACTGCGGCACAGAGATATTAACGTTTCTTTTGATGATTCTTGTCCACTCTACAACATCATGACATGGACAGTATTCTTAGTTTAGGAAGCAGAAATCTGTCGCTAAACAACCAAAAACCGCGAAACAAGAGAAGCAATATGCCTAGTTGACCTACCTTTCCAGATTTTAAAAATGATTGTAAGTGGCCGAAAATCGCAGTGTTTGTTTGTGGCGCCGTCAGTTATGTATTAATTGTTCAGAATAATTGTTAGGTGCCAAAGCCGCCGCTGAAATGGCCCAGCATCCCTAAATTTCGACAGGGTCCCCCCTTCTTCAAAATCCGTCTCTCTTGCTCCGATTTCGCCGCCCTCCCCGTCACGAAATCCTGGATCCGTCACTGCTTCGCAGTGTTAAGTAGGCTAATAATGGTTCTGCGAAGTCTCTCAGTTTTGTCCCCACAAATATAGTCTGTGCACTGGCCTGGAAGGGAGCTGTAGACTTCGCAGCTGCGAAGTCCTCACGTTTCTTGCCATGGCGAAGTCCTTTCATCTACCAGAGGACTTCGCAGGACTTCGCAGCACTTCGCGCTGCGAAGTCCTCCAAATTTTTGCTGCGAAGTGCGAAGTCCTCCAAGATTTCAGCCCGGAAATTTCCGGGCTGTGACCGGGCTGTGCCCATCTATGGTCACAATCGACCGCTGCTAGTGAGAGATGAGACCCAGTTAGCCCGATCCTGGTGGGCTGGCTCCCATAACGGGTCGGACGGAATTGTCACTGCCACCCCGCTTTGGGCAGTTGTGCACAATGCTTCCCGAGGTGTTTTAAAGGCGGAGTTGACAAATTGACGGTTGGCCGCCGTGAGACCGCACCTGCAGAACGAACTTGTGGTCGATATACTTCTTGCCAATGCTCGCCTGGAACTCCGTGGACTCGAGAAAGCGCAAGAAGAACTCGTAGACCAGCTGCGCAGCGAAGGAATGCGTCATGTTGAGCAAGTCTAGCACATGTATGTGTATGTATGTCTGTAGCTAAAAGTAGACACCTGCAGATGAGGCCAGGCGACCTCCAGAGTCGGCTCGTCTTCGTCGGGGTCGAACTCCGAGTTGTCGCTAGGAGGCAGCACTCGGAATAGATTGACTTTCACCTGAAAAGTGAGCTTCCGCGAGCAGCAATCTAGCGCAGAGACGCGCAGTACCAACCATTTGTATGATGTCTGGGTAGACGGAGTCGACGAGGCAGCCCTTGGTGGAGGTGACGTAGTCGATGAGTTCGTTGAGCGCGGCGCGCTTGATCTCCTTCGACTTGAGCTGGCAGACGGCGTCGCCGAAGTCGAACAGCTGCTGGCACTGGCGCACCTTGCGCAGCGACAGCTCCGTCTGCTCGGACGCTGGCGTGTCTGCAACTCTCCAAGCTGCTGCTACTCACTCCCCCAGTCTCCCGCCGCTCCTTGGCTACAGGCACGCGCACGCACGCACGCACACGAGCTGCAGCAACAACCGAAAGGCGCACCTTTGAGTAGGGGCAGCTGTTGGAGTTCGGCGTCCTTCTCGGTGTGATAGCGCGAGCTGCCGCCCTGCGTGCGCTTCTGTCGCCTGCTGGGACTGCCCTTCTTGGCGAAGGGGTCGATCTTGTCGACGAAGACCTTCTCGGCGGGCACGCCCGCGCCCGCGGTCGTGTGCACGTGGTGGGTGGGCGCCGCCTTGCTCGCGGAAGGCTTCTCCGCCCCCGAACTCATCGCGACTCCTCCTCGCTCCCTGCCGCCGACCTACACTCGCGTCCTGCGCTACTCGTCGCAGTCTCACGCAACAGCGAAGCAGCCGTCGACCGCCTCCACGAACGACATGAATATGATGAGGAATTATCGATTAATCGCGCGTATCAGAGCGCGCCGCGAGTAAGGTCAAAAGCCGAACGGAGGCTTCGTCGCTCAACGGCCGACGCGCGAACTAGCACTCTGCGGAAAGAAACCTAAACTCATTGGACCATTGGACCATTGGACGGAGCCTAGTCTAGGCCTACTAAGTCTAAGCCTGAGCCTAAGCCTAAGCCTAAGTCTAAGCCTATGCAAAAGCCCAAGCAAAAGCAAAAGCCTGAGCCTATGCCTAAGCAAAGCCCAAAACAAAGAAAATCTTCTGTTTTTTTGAATAGGACTAAGACTATGTTTTTCAAAACTAAGAAAGGCCTCATCCTAAGCCTAAGCAATGCATTAGCCTAAGCCTACGCGAGACAATGAGCCTAAGCTTAAGCAAAGCCTATGCCAAAGCCTAAGCGAGACGCAAGCCTCAGTCCAATGGTCGGTCCAATGGTCCAATGAGTTTAGGTTTACCTCTGCTGGTGGGTACTTTAGGGAAATCCAAGTTCATTGGGCCATTGGGCCATTATGCCGAGAAAAACGGATCGCAGCATTTTTTAAATGAGTCAGTCCTCAACACTAAAAAACTAAAGCAACGCGATCACACACCATCATTAGGCTTAGGCTTAGGCCTAGGCTTAGACTTCGTGCCTACGTGTGTGCGCTCAGGCTGCGTGCGTGCCTGTGTGCGTGTGCGCGCGTGCGTGCCTGCGCGTGCGTGCGTGCATGAGAGTGGCGTAGCCAGGGGGGGGGGCAGGGGGCGCTTGCCCCTCCCAAAATTTTCAGAGACCCGATTTTTTCCAAAGGGGGGTACCCTTACGAAAATTCCCGGTTAGACACAAACAGCTGTCTTGCCCCTCCCAAATCCAAATCCTAGCTACGCCACTGGTGCATGAGCGCGCGGATGGAAACAGCGCTGTCGTCCAGCAGCGCGGCTTTCGCGAAGCGACTCGCGTCGTCGCTCCCGCCGCCCTGATGCTGCTCCGGCATGAGGACGGTGTTGTGTCTCAGCGTCTTCGTCAGTCCTTTCGACCACTACTGCTGTGCCTCTCGCTACGCCACCCGCGGCATGGCGTCGTTTGTCAAGTGGGTGGGGCTGCCGACGCGCCCCCAGCGCCGACGGTGGTTGATGGCGGAAGCGCATGCTGCCGCACGCTCGCAAGGGCACGCACGCACGCACACACGCACGCACGTACGCACGCACCCACGCAGCTGAAGTGCACACACGCAGGCATGAAGCCTAAGCCTAAGTATGGCACACAGAAGAATGTGACATAGCCGAGTATGCCACGTGAAAAACATAACTACATACAACACTGAGCCAAATGAAAGTGTGTGATTGCGTTGTTTTAGTTTTTTAGTGATGAGCACTGAGCGTCGACGCATTTAAAATATTCTGGTGCGTTTTTCGCAGACAAATGGCCCAATGGCTCAATAAACTTTGATTTTCGTACGCTAACGGCCAACGCTAAGGGCGAACTGCGAATTATGCGCACCAAAATGATTTAAAAATTTAACCAAACTTGAAAAAGGTTTTTTGAACCCCTGATTACGATGGTGAAATTAAAAAATGTGGGGTTTGAAAGCCTCTCCCTAAACAAACTAAGCCAAAGTAAGCCTTAAGATAAGCATAAGCCTGTCTGAGCCTGGCCTACACAAGCCCTAATGATATAAGGTCGGGTTGTACCGTAATTGTAGTCGCGCACGGCGTTTTGCAGCATCGTCGGGAAAGAAGGGGAGCGGCAATTTGCCGCTGGCAGCGATGCGCGTGTCAAAGATGAGTTTCGCGGCGCTCTTACGGTAGAGCTCCTTGTCGGCGGCTACGACAAGCTACAAGGTGCCGGAAGGTCGAGGGGCGAGTAACGCATGCAACATGAACGCGTCCGGGACGACGTTGCGCGAGTGCAGTTCGACCTCCGTCTGCACGTTCTCGCAGTCGGCGATGACCTCGTCGGGCAGCATCTCGTACTCTTTCACGTACTGGTACGAAGTGCGCAGATAGTCGAAGAGCTTGCAGTAGCGACCGCCGACACGCAGCTGCGCGTCGACGCCGTCGATGGATGGCGTCGATCGATGGAGTCGATCGGCGGCGAATCGATGTCGAACTCGGCCCGGGACGGCGCCGGTGCGCCGGCTGCGCTGGCTTTCTCGGACGCCATTCTGCTGGTCGCGGAGACCCTGTCTCTCGTCGACAGTGCTACGGACGGACGCGGATGCTTATAAATCGGCCAAAAGTAAACGGGAGCGGTGGGAAAAAGTGACATGGCGCTTAACGTAAGGCGTGTAGCGCATAGTGATATCAAATATTTCTTAATACCTTCTCAACCATTTGCTTTGCAGTGACGCATGTCAGAGAATAATTCTTCGTGCAAAAGCGCTGACTTTGGAGAGAGTTTCAGTACGTTGTGCGATGTGTTGCACAAGGGAATTACGGTACCATGTATCACTCAGTTTGATGAGTCAACTCTGATCTGCACAATCACACGAATATAAATTGCTCTTTCCCTATGTAATTCCTCTCCACTAGGCGCCAATGTTCAAGGCGTTTCCGGCTCTTCCGTATCTTCCGGCTCTTCCGTGTCTTCTGGATCCTTCGGCTCTTCCGTGTCCTCTGGATCTTCTGGATCTTCCGGGTCTTCTGGATCCTTCGGCTCTTCCGTGTCTTCTGGATCCTTCGGCTCTTCCGTGTCCTCTGGATCTTTCGGATCTTCCGTGTCCTCTGGATCTTTCGGATCTTCCGTGTCTTCTGGATCTTTCGGATCTTCTGGATCTTCTGTGTCTTCGGGATCTTCAGGCAGAGGCTCGCTGGGCTCCGCTGGCGTCGACGGCTCCTCGTCGGTGGGCGGCTTGGGAGCTGGCTCGTCCACCTCCGCGCCTGCCTTCTTCAGCTTCTTATAGCGCTCTAGAGCGCGTTCGTACTCGGACTCGTGGCTCTCCTTGTTGCGGTCGAGAAAGTCTTCGTGGTGCTGTTGCTTGCTCTGCATATTCTTCTTATATTTTGCCTCTAGCTCGTCGATCCGTTTGCGCGCCTTCGCGAGCGCCTCCTGCTTCTGCTGCTCCAGTTGGGGCCGCTTCTTCTTGAGAGCCTCGTCCAACTTCGCCTTGGTCTCCACGTACGTGTCCTTCAGCACCTTCAGCTCGGCCAACACGGACAAATACCGCGTCTTCAGGATCTTCCTGCGGTGCTCGGGCAGCCTCTTTTTTGGCGTGCATTCGCGGTCCTCGGGCGCTCCGTCCTCTGCCGCTGCAGCTTCCGCGGTTGGCAGCTTCTGGGGCGCTGGCGCGTCGATGCACAGCCGCCTCAGCTGCTCGTACTTCTGGCTGGCGCGCCCGAACGTCTGGGCGTGGCTCTTGACGATCGCCGGCAGCTTGAACTCTCTTTCCACCTTCTTCAGGCCATTCTTGAACCGTCTTTCCGCCCGTTCCACCGTCTTCTTGTAGTGGGCCTTGGCCCTCGCCAGCTTCACCTCGTGGCAGACGGCGTGCAGGCGCATCTCCTCCTTGAAGTCGGTCTTCCCACGTTGCCGGTTGCTGGCGAACTGGACGAGTTTGGCCACCGACTTGCCGTACTCGAATTTGAGAATGTCAACTTTGCACGGCAGCCTCAACCCCGCTGGCAGCTTTTCCTCAGCCGCCGACGTCTCTTCGTCCTCCACCACAGCAGCGCTCAACGCCACAAGCGCGGCAGAAATGAGCAGCACATATCTGCAATGGGAACTGTAAAAAAACCACAGAATAACTAACCAGGCACGTGAAATTATCTAGGTATCCTGGGGCCTTGACCGTTGAATCTTAGCAGCATGCCTGTACACTCTACATGGCATCTTGCCCTTCACGTGTCCATAGAACGTCAAATATTCAGAATAAAGTGTAGTGCAGTACACTGCAGTCACGCAGTCATTGGCAACTGTGGCCTATCACTATCAACAGAACCTGTACAACGTAGAGAAGCGACATTAGCTCTATGCAGTAAATTCAACCAATCTACAGCAGTCAGCACCTGAACGAGCGGTTGTTCATCCTGCCGCGCCACTGACGGACCAAGGAAACGGATTGAACGCAAAGTGAAAGCTAGCGCGTTGGGAATCGCTTATCTGCGACAATTTCCCCAATCGGCGCTGAGCGCAGCTGTACACATGCGGTCGTTCGGTTGAATGAAGGTCTATTGAAAACTATCTTTGATCTACTGTTCATTCTAAGTCTATTCTGAGGGATCCCGCCATAGCTAAAGCACTGGCTGACGCAATGCAAGGTTTGAAGTGAAAGAAACGGACCAATTAGGTACGCTATACACTCAGTCGGGATGAAAATCCTCTTGCAATTGGAAAATCAACAAACAACTTGAATTATTTTCATGGAGTTCGTTTTTTGTACCCGGGCTTACACCCTTGAGCTGGATGCATCGTTTTTGTTGTAGTAACTCTAAAAGATAGGACTTGCGCCAAGAAATATAACGAACAATGCAAAAATTTGCATAACATTGCACTTGTTGATTCCAGTGATTAGTGAATGTTTGAATTCAATCAAACAAAGCGATTCAATCGTCCTCTGTAAATTGACTGACTGTTGTGACTTGACTGTCAAGAAGTTTGGAGCATCGCAATGGTGTTTATATTTACATAAATGTACCGCGTACCGTGTACGCAAATAACGGTATGTAAATAGGTAGAATTTGAATTTGAATTTGAATTTAGTTTAGGAGAGTGATTTTTTATTTGCTTGTATATTGGAGGTAGAAACGAAAAAAAGAATGGCGACCCACGCCTTTGAAACGAATAACAAGTTTAGCCATCTTGTGCTGGGGAATGGTGAGAAAGTGCATTTTTACGTACTTGTTTCTGTTAAAGCCGAAATCCATTGTTTCTTTCTCGCAGACTCAGACGTGGAGAAAGACGCGCTCGTGTCGGCGGCGCGGCGCAGTCGACGCCGGGCTGACACGGCCGCCGAATTGGCTCAGAAGGCGGTGGACGGAGGTCGGCAGCAGCAGCAGCAGGAAGTGCCGCGTCGCGAGCTGCCCAAGCGACCACCGTCAACGAATACCGCGCATTTCCGAGCCGCCCGCCCCGAAGGCGTGTTTGCCCTGGAGCTGCGTCGCCTCAAGTCCATCGACAACCTCGTCGCCGGTGGCGGCGCGCCGACCGCTGTCAACGCGATTCAGTTCGCCTTCTGCCAGTGCCGCAGTCACCTCTACTTCGTCGTCGACCCCGCGAGACGTCTAGTCCAGAGGCGCAGTTGGACCTATAGGTGTTGAGCCGTTGAGCGCCAGTAGAGCTGCCAATCTGTGCGTAGTCTCGTCGAGTCGTCACGTTTGCTGGCGCTGCGCAGAGACGCGATCGCGGCCTGTCTCGCGGAGGTCTCGAGCCGGCAGCGCTGCTCGCCGGCCGACCTCAACGGAGCTCTGCCGCACAAGACGGTGTTCGCCCGCTACAAGCTGTCGGCCAAGCTGCTCGACAAGCTCTTGGGAGTCACTGTGGGTGGCGACGCGTCGCGGCTCGTCGCCGAGCTGAACAGACACCCGGATGTCTTCAAGCCGAAGGACAGCAGCGGTCGCTTTACGGGCGTTGACCAGCAGATCGAGCTCAACGGCGCATTTTGTTCGGTAGACCTTCCTTAGCGCGTATCTACCTGTGGGCATGCCGGCTGAATTGGATTTAGAGCAGCCGCGTCTTTATCCCGTCTGCCAGTCGCATGGGTCTTCCGCTGCCTCCTTCCCTTCTGCGCATGGACGGCCCTCCAGCGAGCAGACGGGGAAAGAGCCGCCGTACTGGGACGGTGGTGGACGTGGCGCGCCGCTATGCGCTCCTGCAAGTGGACGAAGCCCTGTTCTGCTGCTTCCTCGGCTCCCTGCAAGCGGGCAAGACCAACATTCCAGGCGGATCCGAGGACATCCGGACGTTGCTCGCGTTTGGCGACAGGGTTGGTCGCCCCCAGCATGCCCCGTCCAACTCGGCCCGTGTTTCCAGGCAGAGTTCGACGTGGTCGGTTCGTCGGTGCCGAAGGCGAAAGTTGTCGGCGGTTGGTACACGAAGTGTGCGAACGTCAAGAAAGTGACTGGAGCGCCTGTCGCGGTGGAAGCGGCCACGACGCTTCCGAAGGAGTCCTCGTCTCCGTCAGTTGTCGCCAACGAGACTGAGGAACAACAGCGCGCGGAGACGCCGCCCTCGCCGCCGCCGGTGGTGGTGCTGGAGGGCGTCTGCGAGTTCGACAGCTCGAGCGGAGCCGAGAGCGGTGGGGCAGAGGAGGAGGCGGCGGCGGAGCTGCTGGACGAGCGCCTGCTCGCCGACAAGCACGCCGACCTGCTCTTCGGCGCCGCCGAGCGCGAGCGCGCCCGTCTCGTCGAGGTCGACGCCCTCCTCAAGCTCTTCGACGGACGACTCGACTTTGCCACCGTCGACCGCGACGCCCTCGAGCGCGCCCTCCGGGGTACTGTCGCCCTCAGTCCTCCGCCTGGACGAGCCGACGCCACTCGCGCCGTGTCGTCGTCTCCTCGTGCAGAGGGCAGCGGCTTCGCGGCGGCCGCGGACCTGGCGGAGTTTATGGGCCGACGCACGCATCTGTACGCGTCGGACGGCTGGTCGTTCGCGAGACGCGACAGCGCCTACGTGGAGAAGATGAAGGCGATTTTCGCCAAGACCGCCCAGCACAACAAGGGCACCGTTCTCAACGGATGGTAGGGCGCGCGCGTGTGGCTCATCTGTCTCGTTGCGTGTACGCACGCGATTGTTGCGTCCAGGAAGTCGCTGCTGCCGTCGGACTGCCAGCGCTTCGTCGGCTACGGCCCCGATAGGGCGCGCGCCTTCCTCGACGAGCACCGGCACCTCTTCGTTGTCGACCAGCCCGACGCTTGGGGCGCATTCCACAAGCCACTTTTCTAGCCACTAGCTGCGCATGTGCGCGTAACCGTGCACATATATATCTTCAATGGTGCACGTTGATTATGTTCCGAGCCGAGTGCGTCCCCCATGAGCGACCGCCGCGTCAGTCTGAACGGCGTCTTCGCGCACAGCGTCGGCAAAGGCGGCACCTTTCTGCCCTTCTGGGAACTGGACGACTTTGTCGACCGCCAGAACACCCAGACGAAGCCGAGGGCTGCGGAGCTTGACGCGGTTGCAAAAGAACCCAAGGGCAAGGAGAAGGAACTGCAAGTTGTGGAGCCTCCGTCGATGGCGCCAGCCGTGTGCAACGCGAGCGTCGGTGCCGCTGGCGAGGCGACGAGCAACAAGTTGTGTCAGCAAGAGTCGTCGTCCGATCTGGAAGGTGTGTGTGTGTGTGTGTGTGTGTGTGTGTGTGCGCGTGTGCGCGTGTGTGTGTGTGTGTGTGCGCGTGTGCGCGTGTGTGTGTGTGTGTGTGTGTGTGTGTGTGTGTGTGTGTGTGTGTGTGTGTGTGTGTGTGATCTACGATTGGCGACGACGCATGGCGTGTTCCCATGTAGACTTGCTGGACGAGATTGGTTTTGGCGACGTCGAACCTTCGTCAGCGGCGGCGGTGCTTTCGTCGTCTTCGGCAACGGACGCTGGACGCGACCGGGGCGGCGCTCCTCGCCTGTCCGACTACCTGGGCGCGCAGTGCCCTCATCGCGTGGCCGCTGCGGCTCCAGCGGACGACGGCAGCGCCTTTCCTCGCGCCCTGCCCGTGGGCGGCGTGTGCCGACTGCTCTACTGGCTGCTCGTCTGGTTCCCCGACGAGATGACGCCGCCTCTCTGCGCCCGCGTCCTGCAGGCACGCGTGCTTGCGCGCGCCTTTGCCATCGTCGTCGTCGTCGTCCACTGTCGGCGCCTTGCAGTCGGTGTTCGGCGTCGGCCTTTCCGAGGACCAGCTCAAGAGCCTCGTCGCCAAGAACAGCTCCGTCTTCGGCATCGTCCGCACTACTGGCGGTCTCCGCGTTTTTCTTAGCCGTCGTTCGTTCGCTGAGCTCCGCTAGCCGTGTGTTGTGTGGTGCAGAGGCTCGCTTGCGACTCCTGAAGCCGCCGAGTGCGCGAGGCGCCTGTTGGGGCGAGCAGTCGGGTTCGGCGGCGGCGCTGGGCATGCCGTCGACGGTGGTTGGCGGCGCCGTGCGTCCGTCGCTGCTCGTCTGGCTCCTCTACTGGGCGAGGGAGGAGGGCCTCGACGTCGACACCATCCTTCTGCTCCTCTACGTGTGTCGTTGCTGTCGTTGCCGACAGCCGGCTGTGGAGCGCTCGTGGACGTTCAGACGGAGTTCGGAGGGGCTGCGTTGAGCGAGGAGGACCTCGCCGAGTGCGTGCACGCCAACGAGGCGCTGTTCGTCGTCGTGCCTTCCAAAGGTTTGTCGGCCTTGTCGGCGTGGGCCCGCGCCGAGCGGGCAGCGGCATGCCGACGCCGTTGCAGGCCGCGTCGGCGTCGCGCTGTCGCATTGGGCGAGCCCGCGAGGCGGCCAGTCGTCGTCGCCGCCAGCGCGGGCCGCGGCGGCGCGCCTCACTCCCTTCAGCCTGCGGCCCTCGGAGCAGCTCATGACATTCGTCGCCGACCAGTCATGAGCTAAGGCCTCATATGCGAGGTGTAGGCGATACTTTTATTATTCTTTTTTTATAGACAGAATTCGGATCCTCTTCTCTCGATTGCTCTTTGGCCTGCGACTAGTCTCAGTGTCTAGCCGATTTACCTGTGCTCCTCGATTGATGGATATACTTGAAATGTTCGCTTTTCGTTGTATCCGTCACGTCTTTGGGAATGTACTCGAGGAATTCTTTCCCTTAAACGCGTCTGCTGTTCTGCTGGATGTGCTGCGCATGTGCATTCGCAGCGAAGTGACGATTTCATTGATTTTCCGAGTACATTGTTGTCCCCCCCCCCACCGGGCACTACGACTCCTTTGAAAAAGTATAGCGCTGAATATACCGTACGTACCTGCAATGTTTATGATACTAGATTTTTGAAAGTGACCTATAGCGTTAGACGAGGCGTGGACGGACGTCGAGCATTTGCAAATCGCTTTGCTTGAGCTGCGGACGCGAGTGTCGCAGTTTGTTAGGCCGTGGAACCTGTCAGTGGTGGGCTACCGGCATTTCAATCTGAGATTAACCGGTCGACTACACTGTCACTGTTGGACGTGTCCAGAACTTACCCACCCTGGTGACGGGGTGGCGTAATCGGCGTAATGACGCGTAATCTGCGTAATCTCGGCGCGCAGTGACATTAAACGAAGGCAGGCGTGCATATGCGTATTATATGAATAGGCGTGTGTATGTACTAGGTTGGTTCAGCGAAGGCGCTCGAGGCCGCTTCAGCTCCACAGTCTGAGCTATTCTTTGACCACTCAGTTTCTTCAGAAAGTTGCGAACTAGGTATTGTGCTCTTGTGTCTTGGTCAATTTGTGCTCCAGCCGACTAGAGGAAACAAAATTGTAGACCTGATTTTCTGCATTGGGGCGGCTTTTGTACTGGGTGTCCCCCTTTCATGTCATCATTGGAAATTTACTCTGGAAATACCCTTAAACGTGAAACAATTCCGCAACACAGCCACATGTAAAGCGAAGGAAAGAAGAATAGAGTAGAAAGATCTAGTGATTGCCACTGTGTGCCGCGTGTAACTGAGTGGGCTGATCAAGCTCTCTTTGATGTAGCTTTGTTGAAACGTTCTACACACATTTGCAGGTGCTCGCATGCAACTGTTGGCTTGTTGGTCAGCTAAAAGCTTGAATGCATTTTCTAATATCGTTTTTGTGTAACTCATATGGATGGGAGCAATAAAAAATATAGTTATTTGCATACATTTTCTCTTACACCCATACACCATACTAGCGCATTGTACACTTTACTTGACTTTACTTTTACAAACAAAACGCATACGAAAACAATTTTTATCGAACTCACAATCATTGCAGCAAAGTCGGCAGAGACTGGAAGTATTTCTTCTGTTAGATTCTGCAGGAATTCCTTGCACTGAAAGCGCCAGGCAATGTGCCACACATGCTCTGTATGTGTCACGTACTGATTGAACAAGCGGTACGAGGTACGAAGAACGTATCACAGTTGTACCTCCGAAAGCGTAAGCCATTGCTTGTCTTGATTGCAAATGGCACCCACGTGTTTGTGCTGGTACTGAAAAACAAGACCAGACTCAACTAATTAAGCGTGTTGGAGACTTACTGCGTCTGCCAACAGCTGCTTCAGCCACTTTTGGGTAGAGTCCCAGTTTTGCGTGCATCTTTCGCAATATTTGCCGTCTCTCTGAATTGTATTTGCACATGCAAAAAGTACGTTCAAAATAGATGGTGCTTCTTAGCGCAAGACAAGTTGACACAACGTTAGCGCCATACCTTGCCCATAAGGACGTCAATAGCCTGCGAAGCTGAGAATTGTAGGCTGGGCCATTGAAACTTTTTCTTCTTGGACGGTGTTGTCGTCGAGGAGGCATTATTGTGTTTCTTCTCATTGAACCTGCAGATTTGACGCGGCGTCAGCGTGTCCGTCTAAAATAAAGAAGCGTCGCGGTTGTCCGCTGCTAATGGCGAACGCGCGCTCACTATGATAATCACCGCCGTCCAAGCAACCAAATTTGCCTTGAGTGCGAGAGTTCCCGCAAAGTCGAAGCACTAGAATCGGTTGAGTTTTATGCCCAGCCCTTAAAGGCTAACATTGATTGATTCGGCAGGCAAAGTATAACCTTTGACTGCTTCTCTCTACAGTAGAGTAGGGCGGTCTGGTTGATCAGACCATTTGACTCTGTCCACAGAAAAGTTGCGTGATCTTTGAGGGTTTCCACCGTCTTTTCGCAAGCAACAACGCCTTTGCCCGTGATCGCGGACAATGCGGCTCTTGCGATGCCCACGCAGATCTCGACGTATTCGACAACTGAACTTGCTCTCTGTTGCGTGCCTTCAAACTACGCACTGTGTGAAACCTCTGTCGAAGGCGTCAGCGAATCCGCCCTCGGCAGTCGCGACCAACGCCGCAGCAGCTAGCACTAATACAGCGGCCTTCATAATTGCGCGTTGTCGACAAAGCGCTGCGATGAGCGCTCCCAACGCAAGCCGACTGGCGACGACGGCAACGTGCCCACAGACAGGCAACTGCTATGTCTGCCGACTGCGAGCGATCGGCGCTTCAATTCAATTGCTGCCACCACTTTGAGCGGCGCTGTCAGCGTGCTGCCGCTGTTTAGCGTCAACAGGCCGCCCATTCATTCTACAGGCTCGCTTTCACATTGGCCGTGACGATTGCTCATGTTGTCGCCGCTAACCCACAGCCATTCTCTACTCACGAAACGAAGACACTGACAACGAGACGTATCGAGACGTTGTAAATGAGACGCCTATCAAGAAATGAGGCATTCTGTCTCCCACCCTAAATATTTTTTTTATTGGGGGATTTACGTAGTCACACAGTTTTTGGCAAATCGTTCGGCAGATTTCGCAATTTGGCAAGTAATAGTTGACAAGTTCAGACTCTGTGGCTTTGCTTGTTCCTCGGTGCTCTACGTGAACAGGTACGTGAACCTCTATGAGAGCGACTCGCTTTTCGCTTCTTTTAATTTTTTGTAGTTTTTCCCCACCCGGGCAAACATGGACACCTCAGCGATTCCACTGATTCCCTAGTCAGTTGTAAATTCTAATACTGACCCGAAGCTCCAAAATGCCTATGCATATTTCACAGCTGGCACACAAATTCCAACAGTAACTTCTTTGCGAACCAGCGTGCTGATACAACGCATTCATTGTACGTTGCTGTAATGTGGTGCAGCAGTAAAATTGCAGCAAATCTTCGTGTGACAGCGGCGCGCCATTACAGTTTCGCATGCAATCGTCCTATTCGCAAAATATCGAATTAGCGATCACTGACCCCCGTTTGTAAAAGGGTTGGTAGCAGTCGTAGTCGTCGTCGTCGTTTGGCCGGCCATGGGGCAGAGTTCCAACTCTTCGCAAATTGTGTCCTTGTGAATGTTCTGAAAGCAGCGTGTGTGTGTGTGTGTGTGTGTGTTCTCGGGAGAACACGTCTATCTGTCGCGATGAAGAGTGAGAGTCACCATGAAGAAAGAGAAGCGCGTGACCGCCTTGGAAGAGGCGGCCTGAAAGTTGAACCGGCGCCGTCGGCCGTTCGCGTCGTTGCCCAGCCCGTACAGTTCTTCCAGGTACGACTCCAACTGCGCGGCGCACTGAACGGCGCGTGGAGGAGCGCGTTCACTGCTCTCACGACCTTCATCACGCTGCGTTCAACCACCATTTTCTTGGCGTCTTCCGGAGCCTCACTGCCCATCATCATGGTGCACGCTTCTGCGACTGCCTCCTTGTCGATCGACTAAAAAACAGTTGTTACTTTAGCTGAGATATTTGACAGTTCACTGAGGTGCCGCACCCTAAATGAGGCGTTCGAAAACAGTTTTGCTGCTACGCTCGCAAAGGCCTTGCATTTGTCGCAATACACTCCTTCGAACTGAAAACAGAGGCGGATCCACCAGTCAAATGCGACACGACTTCGAGGAGCGAACCTTGACTTCCTGGACAAAACCGGCTAGGAACTGCATGACCTTTTCCTTCATTTCGTTCATGTAGTTGGGAGAGGTGACCGACTGGCCGGGATCGGCCATGGGATCTTCACCGAGCATCGCTGACGCGCTAGCGTCCACGACGCCGTTCACCATGTCTACAGACTCCTCGGAGTCGCACATGCCGTCAATGTGGCCAAGCTGCAAGCGTCGAAAGCATGCTTGGCTGTGTTCAAAAGGCATTCTCGTGCGTGTCATACCTTTCCTTGAAGCATCTTCTCCGTGAGAGCCGTGCCAAGGTGGAACACGCTGGCCGAGGCCTCATTGCACTGAAGAGAGTAAGTACAGCAACAAACAACAAAGCGTAGACGCTGACTGCGTTTGGCAAGCAAGACGTTTCCACCTGACGCGTGTTGTCGGGGTTGTTGCAGCTGAAGTGGGACACCAGAGGCTCTAGGTAGGCCGTCTGTCTTATGAGGGCGCTGACGCCGGCGTGCAGCTCGTGCTTGTACTGCACGAGCACGGACTTGACGATGTCGCACTTGGCCTGCCGGTCTTCTCGGAGATGCGCCTTGAACAGGTTGATCGCGAAGTCGGCAGCCTCCATCCAGCCTCCGCCTCGTCCGTGTCCCGGACGCGGACGCCCAAATCCGCCCGGGCGGCCTCCGTAGCCGTTTGGTCCCCACTGAGCATCTGCATGGCACCCACGAGTGTATACTGTATTCCTCGCTTCAGAACCCACTGGAAATCGAGAAGGCCGTAGCCGCGCAGATCGCCAACAAAAGCTTCATTTCGAGTTCGACGCTTTTCGCGAGAGCAATAACACCACCACTTTCCACGGACCGCTCAATGGAAAGTGAAGCGCGGCCTTTTCAACCAGCGACCCCGACGGAGCCGAGAGCGAAAAGCTGCATTCATCGAGCAGCCAAGCCCAAAGCAAACGGCAAACCCTAAACCAATTCATCAATGACTCAAAAGCTAAACGGATGTCAGAGCAATACGTTGTCCCAGCTGCGCTTCGTCTCCGAAATCCGAAAATACCTTCTGTAACTCAGCACGAGCACTTCGGCTGCGTGCAATAGATGCAATGTGGATACTAATAATAGTAGCAGTTTTAAAAACATCGTACAAAGTGCGCTGCATTACGCTGCTTTTGTCTAGCGATTCTTGTTTTTTGGCTCAAAAAAAATGTAAGTGTACTGTAGGGTACACTGTAGAATGTGCTCCCATTGAAACGTTAGGGCTTGTCTCGCTATGGAGTCGTACCTTAGTTTCAATATATGGTACTGGCTGTTTTTTTGGCGTTTTATGTTATGCAGCGAATCAGAGATGTACTCGGAGAGGAGGGAGGGAGGGGGAAAATCAGAAAACAGCCCGAGACGATACCAATATC
The DNA here is from genome assembly GCA_030248085.1 of Paralinhomoeus sp. GSCO2_6. Lineage (NCBI taxonomy): Eukaryota > Metazoa > Nematoda > Chromadorea > Monhysterida > Linhomoeidae > Paralinhomoeus > Paralinhomoeus sp. GSCO2_6. The sequence continues at coordinate 78,305 of JASAMY010001115.1, forward strand.
CAGGGACGGATTCGAAAAGGCAGCGGAGCCGAAGAGGCCATTCACACAAACCCGGCGGAAGCGAGAGACGCACCAACGACCAAGCCCCAAAACAGCGAAAACACAAGAATGCGGAGAGAAGAACAGGGAAGCGCTACAAGACCACCAAAACCGAAGCAGCGAAAACCGGCGACACGCGGCGAGACAGGACCGCCGACGGGAGGAGGCTCACAGACAGAAGAGAGCCCAGAGAGCCAAGGGACGCCACAGCGAGAACGACACACAACGGCAGGAGCACCAAGCACAGACCCAGCACGAGCACCGCGCAGCAGCGGCACGCAGCGCTACGCAGCAGCAACCCCTATAGGCCCTAGCGGCACACAGCGCACCCAACACACGGAAAGGACACCACACACGCGAGCGAACGCACCAAACACACCGCGAGAACGAAAAGGAAGCCCACGAGCGCACACCCACCACACCTCCCGACAAAAACCCGGACAACGCGGCGACAGAACGACGGCCCCCAGCGCATATCTCACGACGCGGACGAGAGCGCGAAGATACCACAGACACCGACGCGCACACACCCCACAAAACGACAACACCAAACCACCACCCCCCCCCACAAACCACAACACCACAGCCAGCCAATTGCGTATGATAAAATTGCATATTAAAATTTGCGTAGGATTAAGTGCGCGAAAATAGTGGTTGAATTGTGTCTGGTGTGCCTCATATGTTGTGATAATGCATGCCTATTCGAACCATAGGGAAGGCGGCAGCGCCTTTCAACGGATTCGCAGCGACGCCATCGAAAGAAATCAATTACCGACGTCGGCCATGAGTCGCGTACGAGTGACACAGCGCGCCACGCACGGCCACTGTCCACATCCATAATTGAGGGCGCGACAGCGCTAGCCACTGGCCGTCCGTGCACTGCCGCTCCGTGTCACCCCCTCCCCCCCCCCCCCCACCCCCATGTCAGCCTCGATCTCAACCATAGCTGGACCAGCTGCAGTTCATACAAACGCAAGTGTTGTGATGTTCGCTCCCGTTCGTAGCGGTCGTCGCGCCCTGGACGTTAACGCGCATCCAACAGCCGCAGAAATGTGGCTGCAGCACCGTCTCGATTGCCGCAGACACACGAGCCTGCCCAAGATCTGGGAGCAGGCTCTCATTCGGCAGCGGACAGTAGTAGATCATGCTGCTGTGGCCGAGGCGAAACGTGCCGCCAAGACAAAGCGTCGATGGACGCTCGAAAGCGTCGACGAACAATGCAGAAGCGAAGAGATCACGGAAGCGACCATCGTCGCTATGCGGAGAAGTCTCGCCATGTGAGCAAAGACTGATTTTATTACTCTTGCAAGTATCTGAGTACTGTGTATGTCTTTTGTATCTTAAAGAATACTGTAATTAGGTCGTTTGACGTTGTTGGGTCACTGGCGTTGCGCGCAGAATTGAAAACTGCTCAGATGGCTGCCAGACGTGCCTGCCATGCCCCAGCTTCGCTGCGCTGGTTGGTAGGTGACCCGCCGTCACCCAGACGTTCGATAAGGCAGCGGAGGCGCGTGACTGTTTGTTCGTCTGTTTACTCGCTCAATTCTGGGGCGCACTGCTGTGCTAGTCGTGAAAATGGTCCTGGTGGGAAAAGCGCGTCCTTCAACATCACTGTTAGCTTGTGAGGCCGTCTACGCCGCCTCAGTTCTAGTCTTCCTCTATACCAACGGATGCGAGGACGGTCCCCATAAAGACGGACTTTACTTCAAGGCGACCAAAGTCCTCCCGTCGCTACTCTTGGCGGCGGCCGCCTTTTTCCAACTGAATCACACCTGGCAATCACTTCCTCCTTAATTACTACTGCTGTTTACCGATACCGTATCATTCAAATAACATGAGTTGTGAGACAAAATTGACAGGGTAGGATGTGAGTGCCCAGGCTCGTGGCGGCGATGTTCGCTCTGAGCGGCGTGGGAGACCTGTTCCTGGCGGACGCCGAGCTGTCGCTGACGTCGGCCTCGCTCAAGTGGGGCGTCGTCTTCTTCTCGCTGGCGCACATGGCCAACATCGCGTCCTACAGCGTCCTGTCGCTCTTCCTGCCCGGCCTGCTGCTCGTCGAGCTGGCCGCCGAGTACCTGTTCGCGGGCCCCCTTCTCGGCGCCGTCTACGTGGCCAGCTACGCGGCGGTGGGACTGACGGCGCTCTCGCTGAACAGCCGCCTCTGGTGGCGACTGCGCATCCTCGGCCTGGGCGTCCGCTTCGCCGGCATGCTCCTCTTCGCCCTGTCGGACGCGGTGCTGCTCCTGCTCCTCCTGGGCCTCAACCTGCCTAGCGGTAACCTCATCGTCTACGTCACCTACTTCTCAGCTCAAGCGCTCCTCCTCGCCGGTCACCATCTACACGTCTACCGGAGCTAGCGATTGAGCACGCGCCAGACAGCCCGCTCCGCCGCGCCATTGGTACACATCCGTCCGGAGATAGAAACTTGTTTCCCAACGACGCGTTGTCATGACGACGATCCTGCGTGGCAACGCGCGGCGGCGTCTCGGCGAATCAGCGACGCCGTCCAACGTCCAATCCAATGCGTCTGTCATCATGCCTTAGTGATCGAGCTGCCAATGTACGAGCTGGTCGTCGAGTCGTCGTGTCAAAGCCCAATCAGTGGAAACAACTGTCATACTGCGACCGTTGACTCAACACAACAATCTCTAGACGAAGCGCTCTTCTCGCTGCAGCCGCACCGGGCGCCGACCGACAGCCGTACAACAGCGACTGGCAGTTCCAACTGTGGCGCCAACGGTGTGGACGCGCCGACGCCGGTAACCCGTTCCCTACTTGCGCGTTCGTCCGCCGCCGCTGCTTGGGCAGCTCGGCCGGACCACGTCAATGAACGTATAGCACCGGAAGCGCGTAGCCGTCAGGCTCTTATCGATTCGGCGTCACAGCTGGGTTCCGTCTGATTGGAGGAGCCGGTGGCGACGGCGGCCTTCTGCGTCGTCGTCGTCGTCGTCGTCGACCACTGGCGCCAGTCGGCTGTCGCTAATGGGCGCCCTTTGACAGGCAAATTGCCTTGACGGATCGGCGCACCGCGCTGTGCCGCGGCTCTGAGTGGGGCTCGCGGCGCCTACGCGTACCTGCGCCGCGCTGGCCTCTGCGCAGCCGATGGAGCACGCGTCGCCGCCGCCGAGCGCGTTCCCCCTCTGGGTCGCGTCGCCTAATTTGGCTGAAACACGCCGCTTGACTGATAGAAGCGCTAGGAGTTGACGAGCCGTCTGTCGGCTCGGTGCCGACGAGACTGCAGGCGGCCGGGCTAACAAGCCGGCGTCGCGAGGTCAGCACAGCGGCGCTCGTTGTCGACTGTCGACTAAGCGAGGGCGAGGCGTGGAGCGGGCGGCCAATAAGCGGATATCGTCGTCGGGTCGTCGAGGCCAGAGTGGGGATTGTTTTGGTAACGAATTCGGCGAGCCGGCGCGGTCACCTGGCGACGCGGCGGCGCGGCGCCTCTTCGATGCTGCAGCAGCCGCGCCACACGTTGACGGCCATGCTGTGAGCGTCCTCACTTCGCTTAGTTGGAACGCACTCGCAGACCGCCAACCATCGCTTCCTGTCGTCAATTCTCGCAAATAGGACCTCTGTATTTTTGGAGCGGTTACGTGTTCTAGACACAATGAGTTTTACTCGTCTACTGGACATCTTCAACCTGAGTCCCCGGTACACGTCAGTGGATCCTGGACTGTTCTTCTATAGCTAGCGGCTGGCTGACTGCCGAAGCGCCTCGACGGGTAGCCACCGATGACTCTCCCACTTGCAGGACAGCTCGGAAGCGTGGCCTCATCATGGAGAAATACGAGAGGCTCGGCAAGATCGGCGAGGGCTCGTACGGCGTCGTTTACAAGTGCAAGAACAAGGAGACCGGCCAGCTCGTCGCCATCAAAAAGTTCGTCGAGACCGAAGAGGATCCCGTCATCAAGAAGATCGCACTCCGAGAAATTAGAATGCTCAAGGTACGCGGCGACAGCTGTAGTGTTGTTTGATCGAACCGGATTGGCGCTCGCTTGCAGCAACTGAAACATCCCAACCTGGTCAACTTACTGGAGGTTTTCAAGCGCAACAAAAAGCTGCACCTTGTCTTCGAATATTGCGACCGGACCGTGTTGAACGAGCTGGAGAAGCACCCTAAAGGGTGAGGACCACGCGTCTATACTCTGCTCAGTTCCGTAATTTCAAGCTTTTTAGCGTGCCGGAGAAGCTGACCAAAAAGATAGTCTTTCAACTACTGCAGGGAATCTACTTTTGTCATCAGCACAACTGTATTCACCGAGATGTCAAGCCCGAGAATATTCTTCTCACTGGCAGCGACGTCGTCAAGCTCTGCGATTTTGGATTCGCACGAATTTTGAGTAGGTGACGCTTCGCAACCGTGGCCCTCTGCAGCCCGAAGACGCGTGTCTAAAGGTCCAAACGACATGTACACGGACTATGTGGCGACGCGGTGGTACCGGGCCCCAGAACTGCTGGTGGGCGACCAAAAGTACGGCCCGGCTGTCGACATTTGGGCGATCGGCTGCGTTTTCGCCGAACTGCTCACCGGGGAGGCGCTCTGGCCCGGCCGGTCGGACGTCGACCAGCTCTTTCTCATCAGAAAAACTACAGGTGTACAAGCACTGTCACCTCGGAGCTGGAGCCGAATAATGTGGACGCTGTTTACAGGGAACCTCCTGGCTCGTCACTTGAACATTTTCAAGACAAACGAATTCTTCTACGGGTTGACAATTCCAGAGCCGGAGACGCTTGAGTCGTTGGAGTCGAAGTTGCCTAACGCCGAGCCGACCGCTCTAGACTTCCTTCACGTCAGTTGCGCTCAGAGGAGGAGGATGCCGAGAACCGGGAGGTTTTCTCGTTTGCAGAAATGCCTTCACGTCGACCCCGAGAAGCGCTGGAACGGGGCTGAGCTGCTGACGCACGCCTACTTCAACGGCTTCCACTTCCAAGTGCCCGTCGACGAGTGGGCGACCGCCTCGAGCGCCAGTCCCGTCTACGGCCGGCGCCGCAGCCAGCCGAACACGACGCACCTGCCCCTCATCCCCCAGTCGTCCCAGCAGCTCCCCGACGGCCCCAACACGCCGCGCGTCTCGCGCGACAACGCTGCCCAACCCGCAGCTGGTTCCGACGCCCCTGCCGCCGTCGGTCACAAGGCCGTCCTCAACAACGCGTCCTCACGCGCTTCCTACCTGCCCAGTATATAACCGTGAGCGCACGTGACCTCTGCTCCTGGCCGCCTTGTTACACGTGCCGTCGTATCGAAATAAATGGAACTGGACCAGTCAGTACAAGCGGCGCAGCATGCAAATTCCGTTGAGAAATAGAGCTTTGCACATTTGCACATGTTTTGGTACACTCTGCTGTGAACGTTCCTGTCGCTTAGCGCAATAAACGACGCCAGTGGAGCTCCGTTTGTTACACAACTTTTGAAACAGGATGGATCAAATACAAAATCAGGCGAGGCGCATGGCGTGCGCACGGATGGATCACTGTGCGGCAGCTTCGGCGTCTTCCTGCAGCTGGCGAGTCTTGTCCTCGCAGCGCTTCTTCGCCGTCTCGATGTCCGCCGTCGACGGGTACTTGACTCGCACCTGAATCGACCAGTTTTGATTGCCACAGATTTCACACGCGACGGGGGGGGGGAGCAGCTGGGCGCGGCGAACCTTTTCCTCGCGGTCGATCTTCTCGAGCACGTCGAGCTTGGAGAAGCGGTGGCCCTCTCCGCACGCCCAGCCCGTGTAGCGCGTCGTCCGCTCGTGTAGGTCCGCCTTGGCTGCGTCCACGCGATTGTAGCTGCAGAGAGGGGCGCTAGGCATCGAGGACGGCACGGCAGCACGCACAGCAGTCGGCAGAGTGCGTACCGCTGCAGCAGCTGGTAGTTCTCGACGCGCCAGATGACGTGGTCGCGCTCCGTGCCCAGGTCCGACAAGCGGAGCAGGTACGTGCCCTTGGGATAGACCATGTCCTTCTCCTCGTTGAACGTCACCGCCGTCGCGCTACCCGCGTGCGCCGGCTGCCGTCCGCGCTTCTAGAGTGCACGAAGCGGGTAAGCACGAGTTCGTAAGCAAGCCACCGATTGAGCAACGCCGCGCGTACCGTCGGCGGAGCTGTCTTGACGGCGGGAGCGCGCGGCTTCTTGACGTCCGCCTTTGCGGCGCGGCCCTTCTTGGCGACCGGCTCCTCGTGTTCCTCGTCGGTCGAGTCGTCCTCCTCGCCGCTCGACTCCTCCTCCTCCTCGGGCTGATGCTCGCCGTCGGAGCCGTCCCCTTCCGTCGCCGCCTCCTCCTTGATCAGCGACTTGCGCTTCTCCGCCCCAGCCACCGCTGACGCACGCTTGGGAGGCATCCTCGCCGGCTCGAGAGATTCTCTGGGAAAACAAGAGCGGAATATGCGGAAGGTTTATGTTGACTATACTACCTGAAGCGAGGACACGACTGATGCTCAAGCAACAGAACTGGTCCGCCTAAAAAGACCTGTACTAAAGACCTGCTGGGCGACTGCTGCGCACCCTGTGGTGGACGCTAACCGAACCGACGGGGGGGCTGTCCGCTGTGCAAAGCAAGCGCTGGCTGTGCAGTTCAGCGGGAAACCTTCTGTTTCATGAACCTGAATCCCGATGCGTATCTTTGGTGCGCGCGCGCAGCATGGTGCAGTTGTTAGACGCGCACTCCAACAGAGAGCCTCAACTGAGCGTCATGCGGTGTCGCGTTGCAGCGTTGCAGCGGAACAGGATCGAGCCCGCCTCTCAAATGCGGAGAGCTGTGCTTTGCCACTGCCGAATGAACAGAAACAAAATGGCGATCGGATGGGACAACCAAAATGTATTTGTGGTAGACGGAGAGCAAAAAAAGGCGTCAAGAGCAAGCGCTGTTCAGCCACACGAGACAACTAAACGAAAACAAAATACCTAACGTGCGAAAATCGAGCGGCACAGTTTCGGCACATTTTTCTGAATACACAGTAGTAATGACCTCTGATACGGTATTGTTGCGTTGTGTTCTTCAAAAATTCAAACTTGCACAAAATTTGCATGTTTCAAGTTGCACGTTTTCAATTTGCACGTTACAATACCGTATCAAAGGTCACCGCCTCACGTAAAATTCGATCAAAATATGTTGGGGGGGGAGCCTCAAAAGTCGTCGTCGTCGTCGTCCGTCAACGTCTTGTCAATGACTACCCTGTACTTCGACTTGAGTGGCCCACTCGGCCGCTGGACGGCAGCTTCTTCAGCATCAGCTTTGTCGTCGGCTTTGTCGTCCTCAATAGGCGGCGGAGAACGAGGGGCGACTTTGGCGCTCTTCCTACGCAGTCGGCGACGTCGACGTTCCAGTTCTTCCTGAAGTCCCCAAATTGTTTTATTCTTTGTGTTTAAACAGTATTTTTCTACGTGGAGACGCATACGTCGTCTTCGTGTATGGCGTTGGTCTTTTCGGCGGGAACTTGGGGCGCCGGTTCTTTCTTCGTTTCCGTGCCCACGGCGACGCTCTGTTGGGACTTCGGAGTCACCGCTTTGGCGAGGTCGAAATTCTAGACAACGCCCAACCATCGTCCGAACATTCTGCGTGTCAGTCGCTTTCATCTCAACATGGTGGAGTGGACGTACGACTGGCTTGAATGCAATCCTCCTGAGATTGGGGTCGTCCAGCTGTAGGGCGGTGCGCACATATTCCTCGGCGAGGTCGAGCACGTGCTCGTTGTCGACGGCCTCGAGGAGCAGGCCGACCAGGTGGTTGCTGAGCACCGAGTAGGCGACCAGCTCCACGCGGAACCGCGTCGCGAGCGCGCGCACCGACTCGCACAGCGCCCGTCGCGGCTCCGACGCCGGCACCGCCTCCCACTCGCCGCCGTCCAGCAACGGCGCCAACTGAACGTTTACACAGCTTTGGCGCAAGTCTCTGGGGCCGGGATAGGCTAACGCGACAGGCCTGAGCGTTGCAGCTGATGGCCGCGACTTTCCTCTGATGGAAGGCGCTCTCTCCCCAGGTCTGGAGGGCGTCGACGAGCGTTGCGAGCTCTTTGTCCACGTCCTCGGCGTACGCGACGCTCTTGTAGGAGCGCACGAAGTACTCGGAGAGGATACGCGCACGCGGACCCGCCTGCCCGCTGCTAATCGTCGCCACGGCCACGCCTGCTGCGCGCAGCGATTCGTGCATTCGTTTGCACACGCCCAGCGGCAGGAACCAGCTGGAGAGACCCACCGCAGTTGACGGTGTTGCCAATGGAGAGGAAGACGAACGCTTCCTCGAGATGCGCCTTCTTCATGCGGTAGTGCTGGCGCAGCAGTGGCGACTTGACCACCCACTCGCACTGCTGCGTCAGGTTGTCGTAGCGGCGCAGCGCGCCGTGCAACTGCAGCAGGCGGCGCTGTCTGCAACCGTCGACGGGCGTCGTCAGCGCGTTTACACGCTCGCGGAGCCCTCACCGTTTGTCCATGCCGTCCACCAGCAACCGTTCGACACGCAGTGGGCGAGCACAGCTTTGGTGTCGCCAGTCAAACAAACACCAAACGAGCGAGGAGGCGGCGGTGCCCAGTCCGTTGTCGCGCTCGTTGTCACGTCAGGGACGGTTTCCAGGCGCAAGCGACCCACGGCACGGACACTCCTCCGACAACACGCAATCGGTAGAGGTCCTGGCAGCGTCGCTTCTCTACTGCGTATCCCTCTATACTTTCGTTGAGCAATCAACCGTACAATACAACAACGGCCGTACAATCAACTAGAGCAACTGAGGGCGACGCATGCACCTACTCGGCTCCTCGCCGGCGTAGATACATGTAAAAACAGCAAGACAAGAGCAAAACAAGAACAAGTGCCTTTACGTGTACGTGCATACCGTAAATCCTCCAATAGAACCCCCTCCAATAGTGCCCCCCCCAATAGTGCCCCCGACTATGGCAAGGTTGAAAGAATCGAGCCCCCCCCCCCCTTCCAATAGCGCCCCTGGGGATAAGGGGTATGTTATGGTCATGTGCCTTTTATGGGCAAGTATCGTGTACACCCACTACTACTAACCAGTAATAGTTCGTTTCAGCAACTATTACTGGTAAATCAACCATTAAATGGGAACGTGATCAAAATCACCAAACAAATATTGACAACGAAATTAGCATTGCCATTCAAAATTTTTAGGTTGAAAGTATAGAGCCCCCTCCAATAGTGCTCCCGTGTAAGGAGAGGTTGAAATAATGGTGCCCCGGGGGCACTATTGGAGAATTTATGGTATACTCTTCCTGTGCCTCACGCTGCAAGACGCCGCCCCCCCCCCCGCCTGAGGTGCAAAAAGAACACAAACGTGTTTTCATCGGCAAGAACTGTTTTCAAAGAAAGGAAGCTTGCAACTTTTTCGAGCAGATTGATCAAAGTGTGAGTCAGAGTCACGCGGCGTGGTAGACGGCACCATGAAACGCAAGTTTAGAAACCGGATACGCTGCGCACCTCGCGCGCTCTCGCTGACATAGCATAGCCGCAGTCTTTGGCCATCGCTGCACAAGTGCAAGCAACCATGCGTTCCGTTGGGCTGTCGCTGGCGCTGTTCTGCCTTGTGTATGGAACCGGCGCGTTTGTCGACGTCTTGGAAAACGAGAATCCGTCTAAAATATGGGCTGTCCTGGTTGCCGGTTCGAACGGATGGGGCAACTACAGACACCAAGTACTGTACGCCGACACCGAATCGTATTAGGTATTCAAGTGCTATATAACCGGTTGGCGACTTTAGGCTGACATTTGCCACGCTTATCAGATTCTGCACAGTCACGGCGTTCCCGACGAACAAATAATCGTCATGATGTACGATGACATTGCTCACAACTCGTTGTGCGTTCAATCGATGTTCGGCCAGTGGTACGGACACACTTTGAGATATCTTTCCATGCGCTTAGGAATCCCGAACCAGGCACCATCATCAACCGGCCATATGGTATCGATGTATATTCCGGTGTGATAAAAGACTACACACGAAGGGTAAAACTTCTTTACTTTAGAAGTTTTGATAAGATACGATACGAACTGTTTTGTGATTCTTGACTGTTTAACAGGATGTCACAGCAGACAATTTCTTGAACGTTCTCTCTGGTAACGAGGCAGCAATGGCCGGAATTGGCAGCGGAAAAGTCGTCAAAAGGTCAGCATACATGTAGATTCCAGTGGTCACACAGGGCAATCAATGTGCAACACCAATGACAGCACTGCAAACGACAACGTATTCGTCTATTTCTCTGACCACGGTGCAACGGGCCTCATCGCTTTTCCACACGACGAACTCTACGCGAAGCCACTCAACAAGACCCTCTACCAAATGTACCAGCAACACAAATTCAAAAAGGTATACAGTACGACGACTCCTGAACAACAAACAACCTGCACGAGTGAAGGCAGACATTTAGCTCGTGTTCTACCTGGAAGCATGCGAGAGCGGCTCCATGTTCAAGGATCTCTTGCCGAGCGACATTAACGGTACATGTAACAGGATTGTAACCTGTACGCTACGTACATAGTAACCCCGCAAGAACTTGCATCGAACAGTGTACGCGATGACTGCGGCCAACGACCACGAGAGTTCGTGGGGCTGCTACTGTGAGAACCCCGAGCGCCTGCCATGTCTTGGCGACCTCTTCTCGGTCGTCTGGATGCAAGATTCGGACAAAGTAGCGTTCACTGCGTTTACAGGGTCCATTCGCGTCGCTGGTGCTGCATGACTGGCGCTTTTCTTTAAAGGAGGATTTGCGCCGCGAGACATTGCGGCACCAGCTGGAGGTCACCAAGCGACTGACGAACAAGAGCCACGTGCAAGACTTCGGCGACCTCAGCATCTTAGATGAGAAGGTGTCCCAGTTCCAAGGAGCGAAGCAGTCTCACCGAACCACTGCCCCTCTGTCGTTCGTGAGTTGGCTAGTCAATGGGCGCGTGGCGTCGCCGCTCCGCGTACAAACCCTTCAATATTACGACAGGAGCACCTGAGTGCGGTGGAGAGCCGCTCGATCCCCGAGTACCATCTAGCCTCCAAGCTGCAGCGCTCCAACAGCATGGCAGACCAGCAAGAATACGAGCTGCAACTGAATCGACTGCGGGCGGTGAGTTGGTCCGCCAGTTGGAACCGTTGACGAAAGAGTCAGCAGGCGCTCGTCTCAGAAGCGCACGCTGCTGGAGACGTACGTGAAGGAGATCGTCTACCGCCTCGTGCCGCACGCAGGCAAGAGGCGCAGGCTCCTCCGCCTCGAGCAGCGAAGCCGCGCGCAGTTCGACTGCCACCAAACCGCATTCTCCGCTTTCGGCGACCATTGCTTCCGAATCAGCGAGGTACACGCACGCGACCGGCTGCAACTGGAGGTGCAGTGCAACCTGTGTCGAGTGTGAGACGGCCGCGTCTAGAATCCGTACGCTCTCAAGTATTCCTACGTCTTCTTCAACCTGTGCGAAGAGGGCATCCACGTCGACAACATTGTCAAGAGCATACGGACGGTGTGCAACGACACAAATGGAGTCGAATGAATCGGCGTTGCAGCGACACACACACGACAGGAGGAGTCGTTGCGCGCGTGAAAAGTATACAATGAAAACATACACTATGAATGCAATCCACAATCAACCAGGTCGCACCCGCACCAAAGACACGTTAGTCAAACTGACGCACAAAACGCATCCTCGTCAATCAGCAAACAAACACACAATCTTCCCACTTTATGTAGAACCTGTATTCCTCTTACACTTTTTGAGTGATTTTAAAGACAGCACCGCATTCCGGTAGTTTTCGGCACACTTCTACGTTGATGGTAGCCACAAAATGCTTGGAAATATAAAACGCAGATCACGTGCAAATGCAAATTGTCTACAGCAACAGGGGTACCCTTTCCGCATGTGAGTTGGTACAACGTAGGCACTCGGTAGTAGTCGAGCGTATGTGGGGTGTGTTGTGGTGCTCCATTCCTCAGTGAAGGGGTGACATGGCGAAGGTGTTGCGCGACGACAGCTGCGTCATCTCCTTCTTGACCTGCTGCAGTTCCTGCCGTACCAGGTTGAGTTGTGCCAGAGTGCTCTTGCGAATCGCCTTGCTTTCTTGTTGGTCCTGCAAGTACACTCTCTCTCTCCTCCCTTGTTTGTTACAGTACACATCATGTGGTACATAGGGACGCCCTCGCACGTCGCTGAGACGTACGGGTGGTGTCTCGACCATCGCTTGCTGTGGCCGCGTGGCAGTGGAGCGTTTGGCTTCGTTGTCGCGGTCTCCCAGCTTGACGGCGAGACAGCGGTCGAGGCGCGGCCCGAACTGGAGCGCGAAGTCTGAGTAGAGGCGGAGGGCGCGCTGCATGGCGAGCGCGTCGAGGCGGTGGACCGTGCAGAAGGTGCGCGCGCGCACGCTCCGCCGACTCTGACGACACTCGGCCGCGTCCTCGAGCGTCGGGCCCAGCAGGGAGCCGGCCGCTGCAAGGGACCGCTTTCCCTCCAGTCAATTCCACTGTCGTCGCGTTGCTGTCGCCTGATGGACCAACTGATTGGTCTGGCCCGTAGATCGAGCTGTAGTTGGCCTTCCTCCTCCATCTCCACCACCAGGATGCCGTTCAGCACGAAGAAGTACGTGCAGACGGCGTCGGACGTCTTGATCAGATAGTCGCCTGGCGCCAGCGCACTGCTCTCCATCTGTCACGCGCACTTGACGCATTACGCGAGGGAGCGATGGAACGGAAAACCGGTTCGAAAACGGTTGCGTGCCTGGAGCGCGAGACGCTTGACGAAGTCTCGCGGCGAGTTCTTGAACATGGGCAGCTGAAAGAACTCGCGATGCATGTGCTGACAGACGTCGGCGCGTAGCTCCTCGTGAAAGATTCGGACGAGCTGAACCGGAGCGATCGATATGCAAGCAGTGCAATGCCATTATGACGAATCGCGCAGCGTCCCATTGCGGGGCCGTGTGTGGTGGGCACCTTGTCTCGGTTGACGCCACGGTGTACGGTCCATAGGTTGCGTCCAAAGTCGTTCATCTTGTTCTTGAGAGCCCGTGGCACGTTGTAGATGCGACAGAAGTCGCGTACCTCCTGCGTCTGCTGGTCGTAGGCGAAGCGACGCGCGTAGGCGCGCTGCGTGATGGCCGCCACGTTGCCGAACACGACCGCGTGCATCAGCGCTTACAAGAATGTGCCACTGAGTTGCGCATCATGCGCACGCTTCTGCACTACAGGACTAACCGAAAATAGGCATCGCTATACAAACGGCGATCTTTTCGAGCACCGTGTTCGCTGAGACGTTTCCAAAACCGCACTAAATGGTCGCCAAGAATAGTACTGAGTCATCTGACTGATTTACTTCAAAACGTACGGTGGTGAGAATGCTGAGACTGAAGTAGAGCGAGGTCCAGTAGGCCTGCATGTCCTCAGAGTCGAGCTGGAGTCGCTCGATCCTGTTGATGTGAAACAGACCGGTCACCTGACGCCCCAGTACGAAGAGCCAGCCTGCGGCACAGTGGTTGCGTGCTCAGACCGAGAGGAAGAGTGGTGACTCGCGCCAACCTTGGTTCCAGGGGCTGTCGGTGTCGGCGTTGTACTCGTGCTCGCCGATCACGTACCAGATGCAGGCGAACCAGTGCGCCAGCAGGACGTAGCCCGTCAAGTTGATGGCGAGAATGACGGAGCCGTAGCGCGAGTAGCGCTCCATCACGCTGAACACGCGCGTCAGACGCAGCAGGCGAGCGCAGCTCAGCAACTTCATGAACGGACTCTGAACTTGGCGGCGACGACTGCGGCAAGCAGCGGTGCGAAAAAAAAGAGGACGCTGATCTCACCAAATGCATTTTCAAGATGACGAGCAACTCGAAAGGAAAGGCGGATATGAGGTCGATGACGAACCAGCCGAGCAGGTAGCGCCATCGAATGCGCCAGCGGTCGGTGACGACGTTGCCGTGCTGGTCGACGAATGTCGTATTGAAGTTGAGAAACATGTCTCAACAAACGCGCGGACTTCAGAATGGGAATAACGCAACCGTTGGATGGACAGACGACAGACCGACGGTGAACATCACCCATACGATGACGAAGCCGAGCAGAGTCTCGGCAGAGCCGAGCGTGCCGTCGGACTTGCCGAACACGATGTTGTAGGGGGCGACGACGCCGACGTAGACGGCCGCCGCCATCATCACCCAGTCCCAGCACACCTGCCGTTGTCGTGCATCAACCGATACGGCATATGCGCTTGGCTGTTCGACGTCCCGTTCACCTTGAACGTGCCCTGGTGCTGAATCAGGGGAAGGCATCCGCAGTCGCGCTTCTCCTCTTCGAAGGTGACGTTGCTCAGTTGGCGTTCCGCTGGCGCGAGCGCCAACGCGACGCCGTCCATTTTGGACTTGGCGTAGTTGCGGCGCGCCAGGTGCACCGAGTCGGGCCCCAGGCGCAGCTCGCTCCGGTCTCCCTCTTCAACGTCGGAAGGCAGCCAGGCAGGACTCGACCCATAATTCTACTGACGACGACAGCGAGCGCGTACGGAGGTCCGTGACGTGCTTGACGGAGACGACGACCATCTTGGCGTCGACGGGCGTGACCTTGGCGCGGCCGATGAAGGGCGTGCCGTCGTGGCGGTAGAAGACGGCGCTGAGGTGGAGGCGGTCCTTGCTGGCCACGGCCAGGGGGAAGCGCGACACGTGCGACGGGTGCGAGTCCTGGCCGAACAGGAAACTGCAGCCGGCCGACTGGCCCAGCAGCGAGTCGGCACTGTCGTAGCTACGCGTGTCGCCCAATTCCAGTCGTGCGTACAGCAGCCAACGACAAAGAGCGAGAGACAAGTACAACACCGAAACATCTGGAGAAATGCTGGGGACGCGTAGATGATGGGACAGTCGTTGTCGCCGCCTTCATCAGTCGAACTCGTCTCCTCGTAGCGACCCACGAGAAAACTGGCCGCTGAAGAGTTCGGTCACTCTTCACTCTCCGAGATATTAGAACGATCGCTCAGTCGATCGACTAGAGAAGAAGACGGTATCTTGCCCACACACATACTCCGTTTCGGTTACTGGTTCGCTCACGTCCGTGATGAATGGTCTTAATCAAGTTGGTCCACAAGTTCTCTTCGTCCGCAGCACAAGCGATGTCAGCCATTTGTGTCTGCGTCCGCCGCGTTGTTCGACCTTTTCCTCAATTGTCGTTGACAGGACAACGCGCCGCGACAGTTGGTTGACACGACCGGAATTGAACTCTTGTTCCCCACTCCTCGAGTGTGTATGGGTGCATTAGCTGCGTCTGAGTGGGACGCATTGTCAGCCTCTAGGGGCGCCGCAAAGTTCGCGCCGGTTTCTGTGTGCGCAAGACGCCTCTGCTCGCCAAACACACTCCACGCGGTTCTTCACCCGAAAACACAGACACACAGCCACTCACACACAACAGCCACTAACGGCGAGGACGACTACCAGTCTGTCAGTGGAGTCCGCCGCCTGCCTACCTACATACCCACAGTAACGGACTGGACCAGCTCTTGCGTCGACACCGCAAAGACTGGGAGGGGACGATCGCCCAAAAGACTCTGTCTGCCGCTCGCTCTACTTGGGACCGACCATGTTCTCGGGCTTGACCCATTCGTGGAACTGCTGCTCGGTGAGGTGTCCCAGCTTCGTGGCCGCCTCCAGCAACGTCGTGCCTTCTTTGTGCGCCGTCTTCGCGATCTGAGCCGCCTTGTCGTAGCCTGAGGAGGGGTGGGGGCGGGGTGGGGGAGTGCGGCACTCGACGACGACAGCGAAATGGCGGCCGACGAACCGATGTGCGGATTGAGCGCCGTGACGAGCATGAGGGACTCTCGGAGGAGCTTGTCGATGCGCTCGCGGTTCGCGACGATGCCCACGACGCAGTTGTCGGCGAAGGACACGCTCGCGTCGGCCAGCAGGCGCGTCGACTGCAGCACGTTCTTCACTGGAACGCGGCAAGGAAACGGCCTCTGCTCTGACGCGACTCCAAGCCGAGTCTCTGGCGCCACCCACCCACCAATGAGCGGCTTGAAGACGTTCAGCTCAAAGTGGCCGTTGGAGGCGCCGACGGAGACGGCCGTCTGGTTGCCCATCACCTGCGCGGCGACCATCGTCAGCGCCTCCGACTGTGTCGGATTCACTTTGCCTACACGAGCGGGAACCCGCTAAGAGGGGTGCGGGGGGGGGACAGTTGAGGACACGCACGCACCGGGCATGATGCTGCTGCCGGGCTCGTTCTCGGGCAGCTGCAGCTCGCCCAGGCCGCATCTAGGTCCGGAACCCAAAAAGCGGATGTCATTCGCGATCTTCATGAGACTGACGGCGAGAACGTTGAGCGCGCCATGCACCTGTGTTAGCAGCGTCCCTCCCGCGACCGTTTCCCAGTGCCCAGCGCGGCGGCGCAACCGACCTCGACGAGCGCGTCGTGAGCGGCGAGCGCCTCGAACTTGTTGGGAGCGGTGACGAACGGCAGCGACGTGAGATGCGAGACCTTGGCGGCCACCTTCTCGGCGAAGCCGATCCGCGTATTCAGACCCGTGCCCACGGCCGTGCCTCCTGCGCGGTGGTTCTTCCGACGGCTAATCCAGAAAAGTGGGCGGGGCGGGGCGCGAACCGGCGGCGAGTTCGTAGAGACGGGGCAGGGTGGCCTGTACGCGCGCGATGCCGTTGACGACCTGCTGCGTGTAGCCGCCGAACTCCTGGCCGAGCGTCAGCGGCACCGCGTCCTGCGTGTGCGTACGGCCGATCTTGATGATGTCCGCGAACTCGCGCGTCTTCGCCGACAACGCCGCACGCAGGTGCTCCAGAGCCGGTAGAAGCCTGTGCCAGCGTAGCGCTGTTCACTTTTTACAAGGGACTGGCTGGGCGGACGGGAGGAGACCTGTTGTTGATCTCCAAAGCGACGGCGATGTGCATGGCGGTGGGGAAGACGTCGTTGGAGCTCTGGGACATGTTCACGTGGTCGTTGGGGTGCACGGGCGTCTTGCTGCCCAGCTCGCCGCCCATCAGCTCGATCGCCTTGTTCGAGATCACCTAACAACGTCGCCATGCCCATCCACGAACGCACGCACACACCCGGCGCACGGACGGACGGACGAGCCTCATTGACGTTCATGTTGCTCTGCGTGCCGCTGCCCGTCTGCCAGGTCTTCAGAGGGAAGTGGTCGTCGAGCTTGCCGTCGATCACCTGGACACGAGCGGCGCTGCCATTCGCTCGTGATCGCTGATCGCCGAAAAATAACAGCGCACCTCTTGCGCGGCCTTGGAGATGGCGTCGGCCTTGTCCTGCGCCAAGCCAAACTCGACATTGACGATCGCGGCCGCCTTCTTGAGCACTCCAAACGCGTGGATCACCGGCAGCTAAGAGATGCGAGGCACGCACTAGCACCGAAGGAGCTAGCAGATTCCAAACTGAGCGGAAGGTGACAGACCGGCATGACTTCCTCGTGGCCGCCAATGCGGAAGTTCATCATGGAACGCGCCGTCTGCGCGCCATAGTACCTATCCTTGGGCACCTGGGACGCAACAGTTGACATATGGCTCTGGACATGGCATTATGCATGCAACGCGATGCGAGCACCGACCGAGAGCTCGCCGAAGCTGTCGTGCTCGACGCGAAGATGCTTGCTCGCCTCCGACGATTGGTGCTAAAAATAGCAGCCGACGCGACAGTGTGTCGCGAAGAACGCAACAACTTTCGCAGAGACAGAACGCACCACGTGCGTAGCAGCGGCAGACGCCATGGCGGGATGTGTCTGAACCAAAGGAGCGGATGCAGAGCAAAGCGATGAACGACAACATAACGCGCCAAGCAATAAAGGGCGCGGCGCATACGGCGCGCCCTGTCGCTGCCTACGTGTACCAGCCAGCGGCCAGTCGGAGCAAACAAAAATAGACGCGCCCGCCCGTCCGTGAGCGCGCCGCAACTTTACAAACGGTCACCACAGCTCACCTGAGCCAGGATTCTTCCCATGTGAGTGGACAATTGCCGACTGCGACGAGAGGCCAGGGCCAACATTTTCAAAGGCTAAACGCAGCGCATGTCGAACGCAAACGACTGACGCAAACTGTACAACCTGTGGCTGCTGGGGGACTGAGACGGCGCGGCGGTGGGGGAATTCCCGATCCATATGCACCATATGCACCATATGCACCATATGCACGGGGCCTTTGTTATTTCGATGCGACATTTTTCTCTCTTGTCTCTCCGTCTCGCATATCTCTAAACCGGGGGGGGGGGGGGTTATCGGGTGACCGAAGGCAACCGCCACTTTTATCTGTCTGTCCGTGCGCGTGTGCACGTGCGTGCGCGTGCGCGTGTACGTGCATGTGCGCGTGCACGTGGGCATGCGCGTGTGAGCGTGCGTGCGCGTGTGCAAGTGCATGTGGGTGTGCGTGCACGTATGCGCGCGTGCACGTGCCTTTGTGTGCGCGCATGTCTGTGCATGTGCGGGTGCGCGTGTACGTGCATGTGTGCGTGTGCGTGCACGCGTGCGCGCGCGTTCATGTGCCTGTGCGCGCGCGCGTGCGCGTGTGCTGCCTAAGCCTGAGCAAAGCCTAAGCCTGAGCGAAGCCTAAGCCTAAGCAAAAGCCTAAGCCTGAGCGAAGCCTAAGCCTAAGCAAAAGCCTAAGCCTAAGCCTAAGCGAAAGCCTAAGCCTAAGGTCATCCTAAGCCTAACCCTAAGCCTAAGCAAAAACTTAATATAAACAAAAAATTAATGTCGCATCTAAAAGCTGTAATGGAGAGACAAGAGAAAAAATGTCGCACCGCAATAACGAAGGCCCCGTGCATATGGTGCATATGGTGCATATGGTGCATATGGATCGGTTATTACCGGCGGTGGCGGCGTAGGAGGGAGGAGAAGAGAAGGAAGGCAGCGACGGTGCGGTAAGCAGTGGCTTCGGTAGAACAAGCAGCGCCAAACGCACGCAGTTTTACGCTGTATGCTTGTACAAGCTGCAAAGCTAACTCCTAACGATTTTCACTACTCCATACAACTAACAAGCGAACCTCATTAGCACGACACGCATTCGTGTTGTCTTGACTCTATCGAAAAGAATAGATAACTAAAAAATCTCATGCAAAAAAACCTACCATATCTAATGTTTTTTAAATTACGGTATCGCTAGTCAAACTGTGCGCCATTTATACAATCGGTTTTGTTTTGTCAAATTTTTATAAAAATTTGCTTTTTATTCTGCATTTTTGTGAGCCATGGACACTACAAATTCGATGCAAATTGTTAAGATCGAAGCTGAAGCATCTTTTGATGGCGACAGTGGCATTCAAAGTGATTTCGATACCGCCAGAGGTAGTTAGTTTTTTGTCACAATTAAATGATTACAACATCAAAGGTTAGTTTCAGCGACAAGCGTGGACAGCGTCGACGTTCCCACAGGCCCCAATGTGTGCACTGTGCAGTCCGCACACATTGTTAGTTTTTTGTTTTTTGTTGCTGCCAGTGTCAGGGGCGGATCTGGGGGGCATTATAGGTGCTGATTGGGTCTGGAGGCCAGGGGGGGGGGGGGGGGGGGGGGGGGTTAGGAGGACGAAAAGGGCGGAGGGTCTAAAGCCACCCGGAAAGAAGCGCGGGTGAAGCAATTTTGTAGGGGGTCGAGAGGGAGTTAGTTGTACGTTATAATTCCGGGTTGGCACTAGCAAGGAGGCGGGTCTGCTCCAAAAAGGGGTGGACCAATGCTCATAGGTTGGCTCAGGGGAGGGGGGGGGGCCTAGGGCGGGTTCATCTCCCCACTGGCTATTGCATTCCGCTTTTTTCGGGAGAGAGGCCCTCCTGGCCATCGCCATCCCGGATAATTTGCTTGAAACCCTCTCTCAATATAAAAAAAAAATTGGCAAAAGATACGTGTTTTTTTCCTGTTCAGTGTGGTGTGTATTTTTTTTCGCCAAAAACTCCTAAAATGTGCTATTCAGCCTCATTTTGACCCATTTTGGACCAAAAAGTAACCATTTACACGGTTTTATGCGAAATGCTCCATGTCGACCCCCCCCCCCACACAATTTCCAATCCCGGACATTTTTATCCGGGATGGCTCTAGACCCTTCCCCCCCCTAACTTTTGTTGGGAGGGGGGTTAATACCCCTTTCGCCACCCCAACTGCATCTTTTGTAACTAACTGGGGTTGGTTTTGGGTCTACCCCTCCACCCGACCCCACAACTTTCTCATCCATCCTCTTCCTCACCCAACAGCTCGCCTCCCAACAGCTTTCCTCCAAGATATTTTTATAAGTTTTCAACCTGTCTAAAATGATGAAGGGAGTTAATGTTGGTGTTTTTACTTTTCGGTGTCATATGACCACAAAAAAATGCAAAAATCGCTGTTCAGACCTTATTTTCGACCCGTTTTTTTTTCGCCAAGAAGTATCCATTTAGGTCAACAAGTTTTATCTCACCCCTTTGCTCCCCGGGTCCAGAACTTACGTCCCCTCTGCTACGTGCGGCCCCTTTCTCGTTGATTTGCTTGTGCGCGCAACTTAGATATAAAAGGTGGCACAAACAATGTCTAACGTAATTGCAATGCTAGTAAGGCTAAATAGATTTAATGCGTTTTCATGTCTTAAACTTCAAAAACATCCGTATTCAATCGAATCGAGAATAATGTACATTACATCCATTTTCCATGCCAATATCTGCCGTCATGATTCGTTCTTCTCCGTCTTCTGCGTTCTCTCTTTCCTCTTGCTCCCACCCCCCCCCCCACCCCAGGCATACATGTATGCCTGGGGTGGGTGGGGGGGGGGCTTTGAGGGTGTTTTTTTGGCCCACTATTTTCGAACAACCCCAGCCCCCCCCCCCCCCCCAAGAATTTTCCCAAGGGGATCTTCACTTTGTCTAAAACGATAAAAGTGAGTAAATGTTGTTTTAGTAAATGTTTTCAGTACTTTTCAGTGTTATGTCAAAAACAGCTAAATAACACTATTTAGAGCCTATTTTGACCAAAAGTACCAGACATGAAAAAAAGGCTTTGGTACTTTGGTACTGGCTCCAGTACCAAAGTACCAAAGCCATTTTTTAGTAGAATAACCTTAGCATTTCGTAATGATTTCAGCATGTGTGCAATGCCAAAAGTCGATAGTTTCGCCTGTGTCGCCATTTTTGTGTGATTACCGTCAGAAATTGCTATTTTCAAAAAATAGAATATGGGCCCGTCCGAATTTTTTTCCTGGGTACGCACCTGCCATTGTTAACCTTTTTGTTTGAGGTGTGCTGTTTTTAAAAAAATCGTTCAGTGTCTTTTTCAGGTCGAGGCTGGGGAGTGGGGTGCCGGTGGTGGTGGCAGGCCGTCTGAGGGGCCGTCTGTGCATGACCCGACGGAGATGGTGTGCGCGCTCTGCGCGCGCGGCGTTGGCTTGCGCGACACGGTGGCGGCGACGCGCGACGCGCTGCGCTCGCATGTGACGAGCTCGCACGTCGCGGACGACCTCTACGAGTGCCCTCTCTGCCGCTTCGGCACGCGCGGACTCAGTAACGCGGGCCGCGTCGCCAGGCATCTCCAGCTCGCGCACAACGTCACCGAAGAGCCCCGACAGTTCGTCATCGACAACCGCCTTCGTCTAAGGCCGGTCAGTTGCATTGTACTGCGGCCAGTGGGAGGAAGGACAGCACTGCGCCATACCGTGCGTATTCCAAACAGACATGTAACCGGGTTTTTGAAGTGGGGGGGGGGGGGGTCGGCGACCATACTGGGGGGGGGGGCGTGGGGGCCACGTAGATTTGAAGAGGGGGGGGGTGTCAGAGGGTAAAAAAGGTGTGCCTAAATAGTGTCTAAATAGGCACTTTTTGGTCAAACATAGGTTTAAATAGGCTATAAACCGTTATTCAGCTGTTTTAGGGTAAAAAACACTGAAAAAAATACACTACTTTTTACAGTTGTAGACATAGGTGCCCATGGAAATTGGGCCAGGGGAGGGGTAAATCGCCAAATTTTTTGAAGGCAGGGGGTGGGTAAACTGGGCAATTCGGGATACTTCCCACAGGGTGGGTGGGTGGGTGAGTGAGTGTCATGCATGGTCCATCAATGCAATGCAGCAGCACACTGTATGAATGTACATGGTATGATGGTAAGAAGAAGAAGAAAAATGGTAGCCTGTGTTCTGCGATGAAGACACAGTAGACAACCACAGAAACTGCACTTCAAGTGTTGGAGGCCGAACCACGAATCAATGTGGTGGAGATCTGCGTCTACGTCCTGGCTCAAGCAGAACATTTGTATACAGTCTGCAGGCCAAGAGCGTCAGTTTCTTTCTTGTGGGCTGTTGTCAGGTGAGCTTGCAACTTGGTGTGCATCTGCACACCATCACAGTCACACTCTGGTGAGAGAACAGCCACTTGTTTGAAGAATGGGCTGATGAAACTGTAGAGGAAAAAGGAGGAATCAGCTAATGTTGCTGCTTCATCAGCTTGCTCAGCAGAAGCCTCAGCAGTAGGCTCAGCACCAGCAGCAGGTTCAGCAAGTACTGCAGCAACAGGTTCAGCATTTGCATGCTACTCTTTTAGTGAGATGTAGGTTTCCACTGTGGCTGCAGTTGACTTTTCTCTGACTGTTTTTACAGTAATGAGACTGAGTCCTCTGAACATTGGACGACCTTCTCCCTTGCAACTATAGTCTGTGTCAAATGCTCGTGAACTGGAGGTTTTTTGGGAAAATATCGAAGGTGCTTGAGAATTAATTAAGAAGATACTATATAGATGGATAGCCCAGCTGGAGCTCCGATTTATTCTGGTCCTTATTTGCAATTCAGAAACTACCCATCCCACAATTGCAACTGACACCAAAAAATCACCTTTTTACTGGAAGGACCTAGCTTGCTGAAAATTGCAGGATCGATAGGCGCCGACAGGGCCATCTTTCACTCCAAAACTGGTTCAATTCGAATCGTGAGATTTTGAGATATCGCCAAAACAAAATTTCAGAAAACATTAAAAATAGCCAAAATCGCGATTTTCTAAAAATCTAGGGGCACCTTGTTAATATCTCGAGAACCGAGAACTCGAAGGGACAGGAGGTACTCGCAGTGCCCTGGCATGCTCTATTGATGACAGTCTGCACGCAAATTAACTGCGCCGCAGGCGAAAATTTGGCCATTTCTATGTCTCACCAGGAACTCTTCCTTAAAATTAGCGGTAATGGGCGGTTGTAATTGGCCAGGTTTGCTAAGAATTAAAGATTACCTGGCCAACGGGTGAGTTGCACGCTCACCACAGCGCTGCAGGCAATTTTTTCGCATATTAGAGCGTCAACCTAAGGGAATCCTATGTCCTGGCCCAAAACGCTTCCCTAGTCAAAGAGTGACTTGCACACTCACCCACCACAGCGCCGCAGGCAAAATTTTGCGCGCATGGGTAGTGGGTTAATCTTAAAAAACTAGACATCTGCTAAACCTCCCTGACTGCCTGCTCGCGCTTGCCCTTCGCCTACCTGCCCACACTAGTGCTTCCTAGTGCCCTGCACACCCGTACCTAGAGAGAGGCTACAGATGCTACGTAACGTACGTGCACACATATTACGCGTCTTTGGGTGCCGGTTAAAACAAAAATCGATAAACGCTGTGCGAATCAAAATCGATAAACGCGCAACCAAGTCAATGCCGAAGTAATGTTTGCACAACAGTTGCGCGGCTGCATTGCACTAGATGGTTGGCTATAGAGATGGGGAGGGGTATCCCGAAAATCCCGATTTGGTTTCGGGATTAGGTAGCCCAGGGGGAGGGTAATCCCGAAAGTCTTTCGGGATAGGGTCTTACAGGGCAGGGGTATACCCCCCCTATACCCCCCCCCCCCATGGGCAGGTATGGTTGTAGACAAGTTAAAAACTTTCGAAAAATTCTGGGGGAAGGGTTGGGGGGGGGGGGGGGGTGGGGAGGGGGCAACTTTTGACCTGGGGGGGGGGTGGGCAACCCAACCCCCCAGTTACATGTATGATTCCAAAGCTGCTAGATTGACAACGTTTTCAAAGTGCTGTGTTTCGTCAACTTTTTTTATGTTTGACGGAATCACAGAGTACGTGTTGTTAACGGAAAACGCCAAACTTGGCCATCATGTCCCATTCCCCATGACGGGAAATGTCCAGAAGGGGGGGGGGGGGTGATTTCCGAGTAGAGGGAAGGAAGGGGGACCTCCTCTCCCAGTTATTGGTATTCCCCACCATGTGCAGTCAGGCATTTTGAGACACGTGCTGCAACTGTGCGTTTGCGGCACACACGCAGGTGATTGCGGAGACGATGTCGACGTGCTTTCCCGAGCACGAGCGTCTGCTGCAGTCGATGTCGGCGCGCATCCGAGAGGAGCGGAAGAAGGCGCGTCTGCTGCGCAAGGCGCGCACGCAGCAGCGCGTCGTCGAGGAGATGGACGATGACGACGACGAGCAGGAAGAGCAGCAGGGCGGCCGCATCGCGCCACCCACGCAGCTCCCCGGCCGCAGCACCGTCCTACGCGCTCCGTTCCATCCCGAGCCAGTGGTGCCTTCCAAACAGCCCTCCCACTCGGCTGTCCAGCCTCGCAAGCGGGCTAGAATCCTCAGACCCGTACTGGCGTAGCGCGCTACCTGTACGTACAATAATGTTGGTGTCGATTGCGCTCGGGGGGAGGGGGCAGGTTGGACAAATTCACATCAAAAGCGAGATTGATGATTGCCAAATTCTGCAATTTGGCAATCTGGACGATAGCGCCTCTTTTCAGAGTCGGCATCCGCAGACAGAATTTAGCCGTTAAAGGACGAAAATGATATGATTATATCACCTTGGTTCAGCACTATTGTTTTGCACAAGGTTTAGTAGTAGTTTGACTTTGGGGCAATTGACATTTGCTAAAACAAACCAAACTTTCCTCCCCCCCTTCCGGCTCCCGTCCTCTACCTCTACATCCGTTGATCCTGAAGCTACACGGAGTTGTCCGAGTGTGACCAGCCTCGGTCCAACTGTTGATTGTGGCACTATGGCTGGTATCTCTCCTTAGTTTGTAGGTACTGGGGACCACGCAGCATACGCTAATCGATTTCGCGTCGTTCTGAGTGTGTAGCTACTCTGCGCGATAGAAATTGTTGTAAATCATGTGAATACGAAAACAGTTGTGTACTTTTCACGTACAAAATGGAATGTGAGCCGTTTTCGTATGGTTTTGTCCACAACAACGCCCTCTGCTACGGGATTCGGTTCTTTGATATTCTGGTGCAATGGTTCTGTCGTCCCGTCTTGAGTAGACCGTAACTTTTTCAATGGGAGCATTTTTCGGAATCGTGCCAAGAATTCCATCACCTACTACAATGGTGTCTGCGGTGGGCAGGGTGAACGGTCGCGCCACGAGTCAATGGGTCTGCTCCAAGTGTGGCAAGCGCCTTTCATCAAAGAGGTCTTACTTGGAGCATTTGAACGTACACCAAAAGGCCAGGCCGTTTCCATGCAGCCACTGCTTGTACGCAGCAGGTATGGTAGCACCGTAGCCGAGAGAGTTTGAATTTGGTCGGATATTTGCAAATTTGTAGCGAGTCAAATGACTCTCCGTCGACACGTACTGCGCAACCACACTCCGAAGCAGAGCTGGGGCTACGAGTGCCCCTACTGCGCGCAGAGCTTTGTCGAACCGGCCGGATACCAGCAACACGTCTCGTCCGTTCTTCCTTTTTCTTGCACTAGTCTCTGTAGTTCTTCCTTTGCCACACTCTCACCATGTATTTGTTGGATAATCGATGCCCGTTTGACTGAGCGCGCGTCGATGATTCCAGCTCGAAGCACGCGGGCCGGAGCTGCACGTTCGGCTGTCCGCTGACGCGCTGCGAGTTCCAATCGAAGTCGTCGCGCCACTTCCGTCAGCACCTCCAGAAGCACGTCTACGTGCCCCACTACGACGACCGCGACCTCTCCTCCGCCTTCGCCGCCGCCGGCAGCGCCGTAGGCGCCACCAACCAAGTGGGCGCGAGACGCTTCAGCGCCGGCGCCGTCAAGCAGATCGACAAATTCCTCGTCGACGACAATCTGGGTGCGCTGCGCTGATTAGAACGCGTGAATCTTGGTGTCAAGCTTTTTACTCGGTGCGCCCTCGCGACGGCGCCCAGTACATGGAACGGCCGGGAAGAGTAAGTGTTATCTTCTGCTGCGTTAACATCGATTATCATTCTCGTTCCCGAGTACACCCAAACTACGTCCATATTTATGCCTTATTGTCTTTTTTACTTCAGGCTCCGGATATGAACCAGGTGGTGAGGTGATCGCTTCCGCTCCGACGCCTGTGATTCGGCAGCCGCGGCCCACGGTGGTGTTGCAATCGAGCCTGCGGCCCATCAAGCTGGCTCGGAAGACGGCCATAGTCAATGAGCCGCCTCAGACTCGGATCGCGCCTACCGTCTGCACCGTCAGAGCAGTCCCGATCCCAGTACCAGTACCCTTTGTCGAAGAGGCAGCCTCCACTAATGCCGGCGACACTGCCGACGGCGCCACCCTTGTGGAGTCGTCGTCAGAGGCTGTAGGCTCGTCGTCAGAGCTGTCTGCGGCTTGCGTTGTCGACTCGTCTCCTCAACAGCAGGACCTTGTGATCGTTGTCGATGAAATGGAGAACGAAGTCGAGGTCGACGGACGCTCCGAGCCCAGTCGCCTGCCGGCGGGTCTTGTGGACTTTGACTTGGACTGATGACGTCATGGAACTGGCGTCTCGCTCGAGGGCGTGTGCTTCGTTTGGTGGCGGTTCGGTGCAGTTACTTTGTTGGTGATTTCCGTTGTGTTAACGTACTTCGCTATCTATGCTCGTTGAGTTTGGTCGTTTCCTCACGTGGAGAGAAATATACGTGACTCCTTTTCTCTCGTCTTGATGGAATTGTCCAGTAGTTGTTTGCCGCGAATTCGGGTTCGTGACTCACGCCCTCGCGAATCGTCTCTTTCCCACGCGCCCAGTCGTCATCTAGCGGAGTCTTTTTTAGCGCGAGAACGGACGTTGGGATTGTGCAAGCGGACTACCATGTGAGCGTCGACAGCCGACTGTCCTCCTTCGGTTCGTGCCGCCAGCCTCGCCCCCTTATGGAGGTGATGGGCGTGGCCGCGGCCGAGTCTTCGCCAGAAGCCGCGGCGGCGGCTGCGGGCCTCGACGACTCGGCGGGTCGTTCGGCGCTGATCCGCCTCCAGATCGGACCCGACAACGACGAGTACAGCAGCTCGGACGACTGCGCCGTGGAGACGGCCGCGCAGCAGCTGCAGTTGCACTCGGCGCCCAACTCGCACGCTTTCTGGGCGCAGCCGCCCTTGGCGCCCGAGCTCCACGTCACCATTCCAGAGTACGCCAGCGCCGACCTGGCCGCCATCTCAGAGGTGGGGGCGCCTCCTCTCTTTTGTCGCTGCAAGCCCAATGGGTGTCCGTGGCGTGCTGAGGCCGTTCTCTCGTGTCAGGTGCCGAGCAGCTCGCGCATGGACAGCGACGAGGTGTGGCGTATCCGCAAGGACCTGGAGGAGTGGATCGGTCCCGTGACGCCCTGCGTCATGGACGAGTCGGCAGGAGGGGCGCTGTTCCGCTTCGCCTCCTCCGACCAGTCGGGCGGCGGCGGCGCCGACTGCCCCGAGGGCGGCGGACCGCCGGCCCCCTGCCTGCCCTGCCCCATCTACCCTCTCGAGCCCCACTCCGCCGGCCTCGACGACCCCCACGGACCTCTGCCCAGAAAGGTCAGCACGCTCATCGGACACCAGGTCTTCGAGCGCCTCCAGTCGAACGAAGAGGTACCTATCCCTGGCTCAGCTTGGCACGGCGAGGAAGCGCAGTCCCTCCTCTCCCCCTCTCCCCGTTTAGATCTTCGCGATGAAAGGCCCGAAGAAGCTGAACGGCTACCTGTTCGGCAACGAGTTGGGCCGCGGCAGCTACAGTCGTGTCAAGGAGTGCGTGGACGAGCGCACGCTCCAGAGGCACGCGGTCAAGATCTTCAAGTTCCAGCAGATCCGCAAGATACCCAACGGACTGGCGCACGTCGAACAGGTTGGGGCGTACATGCCGCTCTTGGGCGGTGTCTCTCTACCCACCGCTGTGGTCTCCTGCAGGAGATCCGCCTGCTGAAGCGTCTCAAGCGGCATCAGAATGTCATTCGGCTCTACAGGGTCTTTAGACGAGACGAGAAGCAGAAACTCTACATGGTGCTCGAATACTGCATCGGCAGCCTTCAGGTGGGAGGGGGCGGGTGGTTGATGCGTGGAAGTGCTTGTCCGAGAGGTGTTTGTTTCTACAGGAGATGTTGGACCGCGCGCCGGGCAATCGCTTTCCGCTGTACCAGGCGCATCGGTACTTCTGCCAACTGGTGGACGCCCTGGAGCACCTGCACAGCCAAGGTGCGCGTCGCTGCGGCACGAACTTTTGGGCGCCTGTGGCGACGGGCGGCTTGCGTTGCGCTGGCAGGCGTCGTGCACAAGGACATCAAGCCGGGCAATCTGCTGCTGACGGCGCAGGGCACGCTCAAGGTGACCGACTTCGGCGTCGCCGAGGAGATCAGTCGCTTCGAGCCCGTCGACCTCTGTCGACTCACGCAGGGAACGCCCAAGTTTCAGCCCCCGGAGATCGCGGGCGGACACGCCCAGACGTTCAGGTTAGTTGGTGACTCTCCAGTGACTGCTCGAACGACGACGCCTGGCTGTCGGTCACACCCCATCGCTCGCAGAGGCTTCCCCGTCGACGTGTGGTCTGCTGGAGTGACGCTGTACAACATGGTCAGCGGCCAGTACCCGTTCGAGGGCGAGGCGATCCTGCGGCTGTTCGAGACGATCGCGACGCAGCCGCTCGTGATGCCGACCACGGTGGAGCTGTGTCCCAACCTGGAGGAGGTGCTGACGCGGACGCTGGAGAAGGAGCCGCGCTGCCGGGCCACCATCGAGCAGATCAAGCAGTTCACCTGGCTCCGTCGCAAGCAGCCCGCCCCGGACCACCAACGCGCGGCCGAGAGCGGCTCGTACACGACCAAACAGATGGAGCAGTCTGCGCAGTGCGAACTCACCGTCTATCCCTGGCTCCATATGCTCTACGGACAGCCGGTGACGCCCAGCTCGCGCCAGTGCAGGAGTCCCGCCAGTGAGGCCGCCGCCCATGACGACCACCTCCTACAACACCCCCACCACGACGACCATCACCTTCACAACCACCACTCGGACGCAAACCTCTCGCCGCTGCCGCCGCCCCAGGCCGCCTACGCGGCGGACGAGGCGGCGAGCATGCGAGCCGTCAGCTCAAAGGGCTCGCGCATGGTCGACGCCGACGGCGCCAGCCTGCACGCGACAGCGCCTAAGGCCAAGAGAAAGATTAAAGGCGAGTGCGCCTATTTCCCTAGTACCGCACGCACGCACGCACGCCTGTTCAACTGTTCAGTGTTCAGATTGCGTGATTAGCTGACGTCGGTGACGCCGACGGACGACGGCGCGACTGGGCGGGGTCGGCTGCGCTGCCGAAACGCCCTCTGCCCTCCCTCCCGGAGCACGCGCCTTTCCAACCTGCCTGTACATAGTGCGCCGTAGCGCTGGCGGCTTCGTACATACATGGTTTGCTGCGTCGTCGTCGTCGTCATGTCGGGTCGTAGAGAGGCGGTACAAACTGCACGTTTGAGTGGGCAGCGCGGCACCCCGACTTTGTTGGACGGCTGCGGATGTCCTCTAGCGCAGCAGCAGCGCTTTAGTCCTTAGCGGTCGCCCGTCTGATACGCGTTCTGCGCGGTGCGCCCCCCCCCCCCCATCATTTCTCCCCCCATCATTCTCCCCCCCCCCCCCCTCCTCGTGTCGCCCTCGGAATCCCTAGCTGCGACGGAGGACAGTTTACACCGACAGTCAAGCTTACTGTTATTATACGACAAAAAATTAGACAAGCGTCCACGCCGCACACCCCGTCCCTTCACATATATACATATACTGTAGGTGTGTGCGTGTTCGTACATAGCAGTAGTAGCTCTCTAGCAGCGGAGGTTCTATTCGCCTTTTGATTTCCCTTTCCACCTTTCTTTGTCGCCATTCTCCGCGTCGCGTCCGTGCTGGCAGTGTCGTTCCCGTGGAATAAACCATATACCTCGACTGGCGCTGCTCCATTTACTCGCCCTGTAATATCGCTTGAATCGCACTAAGCGACTTCGAAACGGTGGTATTGTGACAGGAAGGTTTGCGTTCCTAATACACCGCTGCAGAACAATAGGAAGCCGCTAGAGATGAGGTGATGTTGTATTCCTTTCAAGTTGTTTTGTCTTCGACTAGTCTGGTGCATTCTATGACAGCTTTCGTCCCCCGCCGCCGCCGATGAGAGGAATGTGGGGTCCGGGTCCGCGGATGCCGCCTCGCGGCTTCGGACCGCCGCCGCCGCACGCGTTCGGCGGCCCACCGGGCGGACCCCCGCCGCCGCCGCCGCCACCGCCGCCGGGCCCAGAGGCGGCCGGCTTCAGCATGCGGCCGCCCTTCGACCTGACGCTCTGCGAGCCCATGTTTCCCAGGGTCAAGGAGGAGGAGGACAAGCCTTTGACCGAGGTGCGGCTGCGCACCGCCTCTCGACGCATTGTTCGTACACCAGTTGGAACGGGTTGTGTCAGGCGCTGCTGAAGCGCAACACGGACCTGACGCCGTCGCCCACGGAGCAGGCGGCGGTGCTGAATCTCGTCACGAAGGTCAGCTCGGCCATCGAGAAGCTCGTCGTCGCGCCCGAGCTCTTCAGCGGCGCTGTGAGTGGAGGCGTCGTCGTCGTCGGCAGACGGCGTCGCTGTCGACTAACAAAGTCGTCGCTTGCAGACGGTGGAGGAGTCGCGCCAAGTGGGCTCGTTCAAGAAGGGCACGATGATGGCCAAGCACTGCGTCGCCGACATCGTCGTCGTGCTCCGCACACTGCCCACCGGTAACCGCACGCCATTGGCGCGTCGTATCGTACAACCAAATGAAGCCCTACCCGTTTGAGTGGAAGCGGTGTCGGCGTTGGGCAACCGCATCGTGGACGACATAAAGTCGACAGAGCCCAAGGAAGGTTCGTTGCTGCAGTTGGACGGGCGCTTTTTCCCTTTGAGACCCCACTGCAATTGTGTCTTCAGTGCTGGGCTGCGTACCGCGCGACTTCGGCTGCGAGATCGCGGGCACGCAAGCGGTGGTTCGGCTGCTCGTCACGACCATCCCGCCGAATCTCAACAAGCTCGAGCCGGACCTACACCGTTCGTCGTCTCCCCACCCCCCACCACCCCATCTACACACGCCCAGGAGCTCCGACGGTGTACGCTTGCAGTGGACGAATCGCTGATGCGCAACCACCTGGCGGCGGTGCGCCACTGTCGCTGGTTCGAGGAGAACGCCAGCCACTCCTCCGTCAAGGTCCTCGTGCGCATTCTCAAAGACGTGCGCACGCGCTTCCAAGGCATCCGCCTGCTCTCCGTCTGGGCCACCGAGCTACTCGTAGGTCTTCTCTCTACCGATCCTGTCTAGCTCCCCAGACACCGTCCCACGCTTGCAGGCGCACTACAGCGTCATGAACACGCCCAGTCGCCAGCCGTTGCCTCTCAACCAGGCGTTCAAGTGGGTTCCATTTTAGTTGTTCGTACTTTTGCTACGAGCTCATATTTGTAGGCGCGTGTTCCGCCTACTGTCGGCCGGTCTCTTTCTGCCCGGCTCTCCGGGCCTCATCGATCCGTGCGAGCCGAGCACGCGCGTCCAGTACAGCATGACCTTTGAGGACCAAGTTAGTTTGCCTGCCTGCTTAGTGATGGACATAGCAACTCTCTGCTGCCTCTGCGCCCCCCCTGCTGCAGGACCAGCTGTGCAGCACGGCGCAGACGCTGCTGCGCGCCCTGGCGCACGGCGGCTACAAGCAGATCCTCGGCCTCGAGGGCGCCACGTCGGTGGCGACCGAGATGAGCGTCTGGGACGGAGTGGTCGTCACGCCGCTCGAGAAGGCATACGACCCCAAGGAGATGGAACCCTCCGCCGACGGACACAACGACGTGCGCGCGGCGCTCTCGCGCACTCGCTGTCCAAATGCGTGTAGACAGAGTGTCAACCGCCTTTAGACCGCCATGGAATCCGCCCCGCCGCCGCAACAAGTCGCCGCGTAGGTCGGCCACCCGCTTGCGACACTGACATTGTTGTAGGGGCCTAGCAACAACCACACGCATAGTGGTGCGTCTTTTTCCGTTGGAGTTGTTATTCTTTGTAACGGGACGTCACACGACGAGTACAACCAGTGGAGGACGACGCTAGTGGGCGGTGTCAGGCACGCCTGATCGCCTGGTCAATGCAGCACGACGTTCTTGTTCAAGAGGTCAGCCTTGCCTGGATGGCCGCCGGGCACGGTAGCCTTGAGGCACTCTTCGCAAAGCACAACCTTGTTCCTGCTAAATTATGTCAGTAATACACAGTATTACAGTAAGCGTTTCTAGTATTACAGCACTCGCCGAGTCACACAAAGCCATAACTACGAAGTCTCGAAAGTCAGTCCCCCCTCCCTCAAGCATTTTCACTCTGTCTAAATGATACAACAGCGTGTTTGCAATGTTGCATATTGTTCAGTACTACATGGTCGGAAAGAAGCTGACTAGCGATATTTAGAGCTTATTTTGGCCAAAAAGTACAAACTATTTGCTGCTTGTGACATGTTTGGGACGCTATTTTGGCGAAACACTTTTCTCCACTATGGATCCCCCCCCCCCCCCCTTTAAACCTGGGGAACCCGACCCCCCCCCCAATCGGCCTGACCCGGTGACAGGCATACAACAGAAAGCCAACTTGAAGGTGCTCGAGCAGTCGCAGTGCGCCACCTCCTCTGCCATGCCAATGGCGTTTCCGTTCATTTGCTCGGTTCCACAGGTATATTCGACGTTGAACACGCAGACTTTTGCGAGTCGTACAATGCAGTGCGATCGTACACACAAGACGTGTATGAAGATGGAGCGCGCACGATCGCAGCGTGCGTCTCTATTAGGCGACTTTACAACGCGCCGTTGCCAGTCTTTCACAGCCCTGAGATGGCGAGGAGAACTCCATAGGAGCAGCCCAGCCATCAAGGTTGCAGAGCACACTGGATAGATGCAACGTTGCAATGCAGGGTCAATCAATTGCGCGCGTGGCTTTCGGCAGCGTTTGCCGTATCGCAGATGTTGCTGGCGCGCCGGTCGCGACTTTGATTGGTTTGGCAGTTTGATTAGTCCATGTGAGTCTTTAGTCAAGTTTCTATTTCGCTAACACCAGCTGTCGCGACGACGCGCCTGGCTTGTCTGACGAGTGGTCTGTCGACCATTTGTCCCCTGAAGACAAAGGCGCCTTGCCCGCTGGCGGCGGTCGCCTGGTAGGCGGCTAGGAGGTCGCGCGCCCATTGGAGCTGCGCAGCCGATGGGCTGTAGCAGCGGTGGATGGCCTCCAGCTGCTTGGGGTGGATCGCCTGCTTGCCCGTGAAGCCCCACTGTCGACCTGACCCACGCTCTGGTGGCGTTTGCACGACCAATGGCGGGCCAATGCATCAGAGCCCACCCTGTACGCAGCTGCGTTCCAAGCCGTCGTCGTCGTCGAGATCGATGTGGACGGCGTCGATGGCCTGCAGGCCGAACGCCTTCGCGACGCAGACGAAACGCTGCCGCGCGAACAGCAACTCGTCGCCAGCCGTCGAGCGCGTCGCCCCTGAAGCGCCCCTGTCCCTTGCGGCGCCCTGGCACGATGTCGAAGCGCGCCAACCAATGGAAGCGCAGTAGTCATCCGATCCAAACACGAGGCCGTCGACGGTCGCGCGAATCGAAGGCGCCATCGCCACGGCGGACGACACGATCCGATTCGCATTCAGCAACGCGGTCGCGCTCTCCAAATAGAGAATCAGACGGAACCCGCAGTCCTATGAAGGTCGACAACCGTCGTCAACCAGTGACAAGCAAAGGCAACAAGCATACCTGCAACTAGGGTGGACTGGGGATTGACTGAGATTCCCCCCACCCACAACTTTCTCAGCCCCCACTGTAGTGTATGCCACCAACGAATGTGAATTATCCGGATGATAACCACTTTTCATTGGGGGGAATTTTTTACCACACTGGAACAGGTATGGCAACAAGCAAACGGCTTACACTCGCAGATTGGTGACCGCAAAAGTACTCTTTGAACAAACTCCAGCAAGTGTTCAGATCTTCGACGGAATTTATTTTCGGCAGAAGCACGGTTCTTGGAAGTCGAGTCGCTTTCGACACCACCTTAGAGAAAACGTTGGCTGCTTTGACCTCTGCGCTGACGCACACATGGCGACAAGCCTTGAAGTCCTCTTCGATGAGCCCGCTGTCGACGGAGTTCAGCCGAAGGGCGACGTCGAGGCAGCGAAACGACTTCAAGCGCTCGTCGGACAGAGCGCTGAAGAAGGCGGCCGCCTGCTGCCTCGCGTCCGCTTTCGACTGCAGAGCAACGCCGTCCTCCAACTCGACCACTGCACAGTCCGCCTGGGAACAACGCCCACGAACACGATCGTAATCCCCGGATAAAGCGCCATACACAACGACAACCTCTAGAGAGGGCACTTTGTGCAGCATTTTCGGACTACTGGCCGGCACGTACAACACGGATCGGCGAGGAATGTAACTGTGCATGAGTCGACAAATTGCGGGTGACCGCAGAGCGACACCACTCTTGAACATAGCGTTCTACGCCATTGCGTAACGCATGATGCTGCAAACTCAATTCACATACACCAACAGTTCATCGACTCATCGTGTCGCACTTCGCTCAAAGCTCAACTCAAACTCGTAGTTTTTGTACGAACGAGTTACAGTACCCAATGTGATTGCGCGTTTTATTTTAAGCTTTTATTATACTTTTGATGTACGTGTTGTAGCGCCGTTTCGAAATTAATTAGGTACGAATAACACTTAACGTCATTGACCTTTGAACAAAGAACGGGGCCGATTCCAGCCGATTGCCGTAGATGTAGTAAAACAGTGTCCTATGTTTGCCTCTATTCGATTTCTATGACCATTGGACGCGCAGCACGCACAACAGACAAGGTCACACACAACACAACAATAAAATGTCCAGCGCTCCAGAATTGAGAAGGCGAGCAAACATTGGTTCTCCTTTGCAATATCCAAAAATACTGTGCTTGGGGTACATATGCCGCCCCATTTATACGAACGCAAGTACCACTTGTCAGCGCAACAACAAACCATGCAAATACTGCGCATTGGGTGTTGTAAATCATCATCCGCCGCTGACTTTGCGCTGCAGTCTGCTGAGGAGGAGGCTGTCATCTTCGACGCGCCTGCTGAGGCTGACCACCTGCGCCTGGGCTTCTTTGATGTCGCGTCTGATGGGCGCCAGCACAACCGGCATGAGGACGATCGCCGTCAGCGCCAACACCACCGCCACCGACGCTACGAGCATCGCCACGCGCTTCAACTCCATTCAGCGGCCGACCGGCTGCTCGTGCCGCCTACCACCGTGCGCGCGTTCAGCTTGCGTTGGGAAGCGGCAGGCCAAGTCACCGTCCGGTCCATAGCGCTGCAACCAGCGCTGATTGGACCATATCGAGTTTCAACTAGCGTGATGTGCGTTCAACTCGCAATGCTTTGTAGTAGCCGGCCGGTGCTGCAAGCAGCGTAGAGCACTTCCCGTACCGATTTGGATACGTTGTATCAAAGGCAAGCAGAAACTACTACAATCTGCTTTGGCGTGGCACGTCGACGTTTTATGCAAAATTGAAAAAAAATGCTTCCTGGTAAATACCGAAGTTTGACACTGCTTTTAAAATGAGTTCCTGAGTAGAGTTGCATCCTGAGTTAGGATCAACCGGCCCATGTAAATAACGGAAACTGCAAGTTCAGGTGTACGCGGAAGAGGGGCAACCGAGGTTCATCGTGGGACGCTGTTGTGGTGGTTCGTAGACGCTAATGCACTCGCAGACGAAGGCACTAAACCAATTCGGGCGCCCAAGCTGGCAAGCACATCACCGCAGGGTGGCGGTGACGAAAGTGCAGTCTCCAAAGCAGTTTGTTTCGCGCCGTCTTCTTCAGCGAGGCGCGGCGCAGCCGAGCGTTAGCGTCGAAGGGGCGAGTGGCGCGGCCGTCTCCGCAGCGCGCTGGCCTTTTTGGAATGGATCGCAATTTGTCACAATTGTCTTTCGCGCAAGACTTGCCGCGCCCAGCGACGAACCTGGCCTGCCACCGCTGGCCGTCTTTTTCTGGCCCCGTGGCACTGGCAAAGAGAGCTCAGACAGTAAAAGGCTAATGAGAGGCTGCTGCCTTGTCTCCTCCGCTCTGTTGTGAGGCGCCGCTTCACTTTCTTTCCGTAAGGAAATTTAGAATGCGAGTTCCTTGAAGCAAGAAATTACGACAGACTGCACTCTGCGTCGCCCTCCGGCGTCCAGCGGCCCTCCCAGTGTCCGCAAACCAGGCGAAACGACCTGATATATAGCCGTCGTCTACAACCGATCGACCAGTCGCAATTTCGCGACTCGCGCCCCGTAAAGCGGTGCGCAATTGCTGTCCCTCAGGTCATAATGGGTCGGCGCACTATGTTGTAGTTGCCTCCCAGGCGGAGGCCTGGCTGCATAAAAGAACAATTGTTCAAGTCTTCAATTCAAAGCCTTTCAAAGCGGTACGCCCCAAGTCGCTTTCCCGGCCCTCCTTTGGGTCTGGCGGAGAGTAGCCGAAAAAAACCGGGGGTCTTTAGGAAGGGCGCGCGCGCGCGCGGTGAAGACGTCATTAGAGGCAATTTTCGCGGCGGACAAAAAGAGGCCACTCTGCGGCGTTGGCGGAAACCGCTCGATGCTTCCTTCGACGACCGCTGAGTGCTGACCGCTGCCGCGGGTGTGTGGCCGCCGCGCAGGGACGATGGGTCGCTGGAAGTTCTGGCAGTGGCGGTGGGAGACGGAGGCGCTGCGCGAGAAGCTCCAGTGGGCCTACAAGAAGCTCAAGCTCAAGTACGCCATACCCTTCGTGCTCCTGTCCGCCTACACCGTTGGGGGAGCGATCATCTTCCGCTTCCTCGAGCACCCACACGACCTGCTGCAACGCGAAGAGCACCGACGGCTCTTCCGACAACAGGCTCGTCTAATTGAGCTGTTCTGTTGAGTCTGTTGAGTGGGTCAGACAGTGGCGAAGCTCAGTCCCTATTCCAGGAAGATTGGTTCTTCGACGGGCTAGAAAAGATCTTGCAAGATTGGCAAAGCGCACTTAATTCTACTGACGTCAGTGAAGGGGCCGTGACGTCAGCAGAACTCACGAGGAAGCAACTTCAAAACCTAACGAAACGGTTCTACAGGTCCACCAGCTTGGACCACTACTTAGAAGAAACAATCATGGGACCCAGTCCATGGACCTGGTGGGGCTGCTTCTTGTTCTCAGGAACTCTCTACACTACCATCGGTAATTGATCCTTTTGTACACACTCGTGTTTACGTTGACTTACCATAAGAATCGATACTGCGTACGTAGCTATGTAAATTTCGTTGCATACTGTAAGCACAATATGTTGGTGCCGTGTCCGTACAGTTTATTTTCGGTTGATTTAGGTTATGGTAGGCCAGCTGCAAAGACTGCACTTGGAAGGCTCTGCTGCTGCGTGTATGCCATCATTGGCATTCCACTGTTCTTGGCGATTATCAAGGAAATCGGTACCTATCTCTCGCGGCTGCTGCGCAAGATGTATAAGAAATACTTGCGAGCGAGACAGACCAATCCTATGCTGCAACCACAATACGTGAGTGAGTCGTCGCTCGCGTGTACTGTGCATGTGTACTGTATACGTGTGCTGTACAAAGTGGTTGCGGTCAGTGATGCACACGTCCTTGATAGTTTACGGTGTCGCGTACAATTGCCAAAAGTGCAAGGTGTACATCCAGGTGATTGTTGCTGCGCGCAGGTTTGGGATCGGCTGTGGGTGGTGGTGCGCGCCTCGGCGACCGGCGGGCGGGAGGAGAACGGCGAGGGCAAGGAGGCGCCGGTGCAGAGTCTGGAGAGGGGCGAGGACTTCCGCCTGACGCCCTCGCCCGACAAGGACCTGCTGCTGACGGACGGCAAGAACGGCAGCTTCCCCGTCACCTGGGCCGTCATGCTGCTCTTCGTCTGGATCTTCATGTCCGCCGGCCTCTTCTGCATCTGGGAGAACAAGTGGGGCTACTTCACGAGCGTCTACTTCTTCTTCGTCTCCATCAGGCAGGCCATACGTGCAGCACGCCTCCATTCACTGTCAGTGGCCATGTTTTAGCACCGTAGGCCTGGGCGACATTGTGCCGTCGAATCCCGACATGATGCTCGTCAACTTCATTCTCATTCTCGTGGGCATGGCCCTGCTGAGTATGTGCTTCGCCCTCTTCCAGAACTGGTTCCAGCACCTGCTCGACGTCATGCTCCAGCAGTACATCGACGAGTTCGAGCAGATCATGACCGCCATGGCCAAGGAACCCACAGACCAGCCTATCGGCGGCGTCGAAATCGGCATGTCCGGTGGGCGTCTCCTTCTCGCACACTCTGCCCTCTGCACTCACCGCGTTGGCGGTCCTGTTTTAGGCACTCTAGTGACGGCTCCCTTGCAGCAGATGATCTCGCCTGACACTGGCGCTTCGGGGAGCAGCACG
Organism: Paralinhomoeus sp. GSCO2_6; assembly: GCA_030248085.1. NCBI lineage: Eukaryota > Metazoa > Nematoda > Chromadorea > Monhysterida > Linhomoeidae > Paralinhomoeus > Paralinhomoeus sp. GSCO2_6. The sequence goes on from JASAMY010001115.1 coordinate 116,788, forward strand.
AAGTCGTGGCTGACGAACAAGCTCGTGAGCACGATCGCGGGCAGCAGCTCTGCCGCTCAACAGCAACAGCAGCAGCAGCAGCGTCGGCGCCGACTGCGGCGCGAGTCGCGCGTCGACTCGACCTCGTCCGACGACGAGCTCGCCTCGAACGCCGACGAGCCCACAGAGGCCGACTTCCAGCATCTGCCCGTCAGCCAGCGAGCGCACGCCATGCGCGCCATGAAGATTCTCAGGGACCGGTCGGCCAATCAGGGCCTCCGACAGCAGCTACTCACACGTCTCTTAGACAGCGACAAACTCCACGAAGTGCAAGCCAAGGTCGCGGAGAAGGTGGGGCGCTTAGAATTCGCAGCACTCACCTTGAACCGCTTCTCCTTGTAAGCTCCCCATACGTGTACGTCGCAGGTAGCGCAAGTGGAGGCCGCATGCCAGACGGAGAACGACTTCACGGAACTGTTGCAATTCTTGGCAATTCCAGTCAAGTCAACGGATGCGGAACATTTGTCCGTGGCGGCCTCATTAGCTTCCATGACTCACCTAGTGGCTTCCACTTCCGCGTTGAAACACTTGAACGGGGAGAAGATGAAGCGGCTACAGGTTTCTGGCCTCTCCGAGTTTGTGGCAGCAGCAGCAGCAGAGAGCTGTGTCCATTGCAGCCGGACGCGGACGATACGAAGTCGACGGACGTTCCCTCGAGCGCCGGCGGCAGTGCGACGTCGATGGCGATGTGGTCGGAAAACCTGCGCGCCGACGACGACGCGCCCGCGGTGGCGGTCCCGATCGCGGCGGCCGAGCTCCTGGATCCCACGCCGCCTACGCCCGCCAATCTGCTGGCGTCTGCAGCGTCTCTAGGCAATGTGTCGTCGACGCTCGAGAGGGCGACGAGGGCGGCCGAAAGGAGGCCGCAGGCCAGCGTCGCGTCCAGGTCTCGCAGCGCCGACCCCAACAAGCAGCTGCTCTCTACGAGATCCACCTTCGACTGACCGCGCCTGTTCCCACCGAAACCCGGCTTCCTCATGTCTTCAACTTTAGAACGAGTCCATGTGCGATGTACGTGTATCCTTCAGCAACTCAAACTTCTGTCAAAAGCGCTCTGCATTCATAGTCCAGTCAACGCGGAACATAGACAAGGTGACTTTCAACAAGCAATATATACTACCGTTTATGATGTGCACAAAAAAAGCGTAACTGAGTTTTCTTTGCGTTTACCATGTGATCTTGTCGTCTTCACATTTACGTCTGGACGCCATATTTGACGAGGCGCCTTCCCTTCAAAGCTTGAATGGGGCGCCTGTTGCTCCAGATTTGCGTCCTGCGCTCGTCGTTCAACGTCCGAAGTAAGGCCAGCTGGAGAATGCGTGACGATTGTGTTTCACTCTGAACTGTTGCTGGAGTTGTATTCGTACCTGATCTTCGGATACGCTAACTGGATTCAAGAGGACGATCCAGAGCGCTTGAGCACACGGCGGACTCGTGAGTGAACCCTCGTAAAGGACAAACTGCCGGTGATCCATTGGTAGCATTTGCGATGGCTTCAGCTTCACTTCCACCGCGCTTCCTGCAAGTTCCATGAGATGACTAGGATGGGACCTCTGACGCTTCACAAAAGTTGCTTTACGCGCTAAACGTATTTTCAAGTGACTGCTACCTACAGTTGGTAATTGCTACTAGCGATTCTCGCTGTGTTGAGGGCGCGTGTCAACATCTTGCAATAGGGACGCACTGCTTCACTCAGAAAATAGCGTGGCCGGGGCCCAAATTACATAGTGGCGTTTGCACCTACCGCATGGGATATAGGGATCAGCTTGACACACGGATCGATAACTTCCTTGGCACTACAGCTGACCAAGTTTGTAACAGATAAGAGCCGGAAAGTTCGCAATGGCAATGGACGCATCAAGCAATGGGCGTGAATGCATAACACAGGGTGGGCCACGGTGCCGGAGCTAACCTTGATTGCTCGCCACACGCTTCCACGCTGGCCAATCTTCTTGAAATTTTAACCGGATGGCATCTGACATAATTATGCGGGTGGAATCTGACGCTATGAGCAAACGTGATTCATATTTCATTCATAGAGTCTGCATACCTAGCCTTCATTATACTGTATGTTTTACACAACGCATGCAAGTATGCACATAGTAATGGTATGCTGCTGGTCTGTTTTTCGTTTGTTGCTGCGGATGTGATGTGATGCGCGGACCGGGTCTCTGGATGAATGGAATCTTGGTCGTGAGCCTGGACCAGTGGTCGGCAGGTCTTGCGGCGTCGGAGTAGGACTTGCTGAACTGGTCGAAGGCGGCGCGGTAGCCGTCGGCGGACTCCGACTCGAGCGCGCTGTCCGTCAGCTGGGCGAGCGTGTCGACGAGGCCGCGGTCGGGCAGCAGCTGCGCGTAGACCTCGCGCATCGCGTCCTCTCCACTCGGCGTCACGGACTGCACGGACACCGCTCGCAACGCTGCGTCTTCGTCGCCATGGATCAACTGCGCCTAAAGCGGCGTCTCTCTCACGGATGACACTGCGGTGTCCTACGCGTATTGTCCTGCGTCACGCACGCACGCACGCACGCACGCACGCACGCACGCACTTCCAATTGACCGGCCACGCCGTCGATGAGGTGCTCGGAGCCGGACTCGTCTCTGCCCCAGTGCACTTGAATTTCACGCAATGGATATGTGAAGAAATCGTGCTCGAGCGCTGCTGTGCAGTCCTCCTTCGGTTTCAACACGACTGAAAGAATATCCGTCAAGTTTCTTGCTCGGACGAAGGTCGAGCCAAACCGAAACGGCCGTTGTTGGTAGCCGCAAAAGAGCAGGGATCCTGATAATTCCTGAAGTTCATCTGAGCCGGCTGACGTGCACTCTCGTTGCGCTCACTGGCAACGTCGATGGGTGACTGGTATCCATTGCGGCAGGAATCCGGCCAACCAACCGCATCTTCGTAGGTCCACTTGACTTTCGGTCCTGCAACACTATTCTTCTTCATTTCTTCAGCAACACAAACAAATTCTCAGTTGCAATTCTTTTCCATACACTGTATGCACCATGCATGTACAATGCAATATGTACATGTAGGTATGTAATGTGCATGCACTACATGTAATGCGACGTTTGTTGTACGGTACTTGTGCAAAAGTATTGGGGCAGTGACACGTAACTTTTGCATACGGTACCATACCTTACCATGTTGTGACAGTTATGCTTTTGATTTATTCTATCCTTGGTCTAGGTAAGTAGGGGCTTTTATTCTGCGGTGTTAGCGTAGACTAAGTGCCACTTTGAGTTGTTTTGAATTGGTAATTTGGGTCCGTTTATATACGCTTTTGTGGGTGTTTTGGGTTGTTCTTGTTCTTCTCAGTTTGTAGCAGCAAATAAAGCAGCAGCAGCAGAAAGCAAAGCAAAGGCAGCATCTACTTTGGGCTGCAACAAGTGGCGAAGCGAGCAGGATTCGAACCTGCGCGGGCAGAGCCCATTGGATTCCAAATAAAGCTCAATCATCAACATAGATTCAAAATGTACAATAACATGTCCAGCAGGATGAGAAACCCCTTCCATATGAGAGGAACATTACTATTGACAGAATCCAAACCATTATCTCAAATAAGCAATATTATATGTAGAACAAAAGGGATATCACTGAATACAACATTGATACTCTTACTAATCCAATTCAAAATTGGTCTACACAATTGATCTCAACATTTTGAATATTACAAACATTACTATGTGCTGTATTCATTAATCATATTATTGTTGGCTGGTATATTACTATTACTATGGGCTGGTCCCAAAGCTGATATGCCAAATACCATGCAGAAACAGTATTTGCAAGATCAAAGGAAGCCCAAGAAAGACAAAATCCATTTAGGAAAACCTTTCTTTTGTTTGTTGGGAGTGCTGTGACAGTTATGCTTTTGATTTATTCTATGCTTGGTTCTATCCGGGGCTTTTATTCTGCGGTGTTTGCGTAGGCTAAGTGCCACTTTGAGTTGTTTTGAATTGGTAATTTGGTTTCGTTTAAATACGCTTTTGTGGGTGTTTTGGGTTGTTCTTGTTCTAATCAGTATGTAGCAGCAAATAAAGCAGCAACAGCAGAAGCAAAACAAAGGCAGCATCTACTGCTACATTCCGTTAAGTACATGTATGTGCATACAGCCATAGTTGTGGAGCTTGAAAAACTCGCAACCAGAGGACGGTCACCTTCCAGTTCGTCGTCCTCATCATCTTTGCAGTCGCCACAATTGTCGGCATTGTCGTCGTCGCCGTTAGTGGAGACTGTCGTTTTTGGTGCTGAAAGCTTTTATTGCAACAACTTTAACGTTACGTACCACAGCATACAATTTCTACTGCTTCTATTGTCTTTTCTTTTCTCTCACAGCGTTTGTGCGCTAGCGGAACATTTGTTGGACAAGTGCTACATAGGTAGATGGAAAAGCTCACGTGCTGGGGGAAAGTAGCAGCCCGGCGCGCACGGCGTCGGCCCTGTAGTGCACTTCGCGTGATTTCACATTCGATTGAGCAACTCACAAACGGCAAAACAGACCTTGTGTCGTAAGCGGTAGTTGCGTATACGCCGTAGACGTGGTCGTCGACCATGGCGTCTGCGGAGTCGTAGACGGAGGCGTCGGCGGCGAGGGCGTCGCGATCGTTGTTGAATCCACCGGCGTAATCGACGCGTAGGTCGTCGATGGCGTCGAGAGCGGCGGCGGTGTCGCAGACGGGTCGGTCTCCAAATCGACCGGTCTGAATTCATCCGCGGACACCGTCACCGATTGCGCCGCCGTGAATGACAAGCCCACTCGTTGCTGTAGGACTTCTTGGCCACTCTGCACATCTTCTTGGTGCAGAACCCAGTGGGACAGCACTTTCTGCCGCTGGTGCAGTCGTCGTCCTTGGAGCAGCCACTACGCAGAGACGACATTCCCCCGCGGCATGGGACCGACATTCGCACAGGTGGGCACGTTAGCACTGAAAATCGTTTGCATTCAAATTCGTATAGCAGTCTTACATGCCAACATCTCTAGCAGTGGCTGGCTTACGCACAAATTCTTTGTTGGCACGTCGCCATGGACAACAAGGCGAGAGAGGCGATGACAATGAATCCGTCGGCCATTGTATTTCCCCGTTCCACGTTTAGCAGCGAACAGAAAAGAGAGTGCGTGCAGTTTTGAGTGGTGTAGTGCAACTGGGATTTCGCCCAACATCATTAGAGGGCATAGACCGCCAATAATCCCCCAAAATTGAGCGATGACTGTGTGCGTGCTCGTCCCGAGCGATTGCTCTCTTGTTCGTGGATCGCGGGGGAGCGCGTCAGAGGGGGCGGTTGATCCATCGGTTTCTGCACGTCGAGAACTGTTTACTCTGTCGCGCGGTCCAAGCAAAAATAGGCGGACACCGCTGCGGCTGTCTCTGACACGTAAAGGACGCACTACTGCGCGTCGCCGCTGACGCCAACGAATTCTGACACGCCGCTGACGAGGCGCAATCGCCCGCACCGCCAGAACCGGTCCACCATCTTGTAATCCAATTGGCCGGCGCAATGCCTTCTCGCACGCCGCACATTATTTTTACACCCCTCACCACAACACAGATAATTGCGCTTGTGAATCGACATTGCGGGTCGAAGAGCCGATACGGAAGCTATTCGAGACTAGCGCCGTACCGTAGGCTCAATTGTTGACGGAACCTCCCACTTTTTAGGAGTTCGTCCACTGCTCCCATACTCGAACGGAAGCTCGTAAAGAAAGAAAAGTCAACTTTTATTTATTGCCCACTTTATTGCGCTTACTGTACAGGTACGGGCGGTTCGATTGAACTTCGTTTGGAAGGCCGCGCGGGTGGAGGAGCGTACGGGTGACGGTTTCGGCGAATTACCCGGCGCTCGCGGCTGGTTCTCGATTGTTTCTCAAGTCGCGCGGCGGGGCTGCGGCGGCGGCGCAGCTTCTTCCTCCTTTGTTGATCCACGGTCAACAGCGTCGCTTCGCTGCCGGCAGCGGCGGCCGCGACGAGTGCGACACGGGAGAGCGGCCCCGGCGTCACCCGACGAAGGGGAGGAGCCTCCGGCCCGGCGGCGCCTCGCGCAGCAACGCCATACGACGCGAGCCGCCGGCCGGCGCCTTGGGAATTCGGATTTCTTTCTCGCGGGCCCGCCGCCGCCGCCTCCTCCTCTCGTTGGACGGCAGGCAGGCCCGCCGACAATGGACACGACAGCAGGGCTACTGGACGTCGACGAGGCCGCAAAGGTCGCCGAGATGACGACGCCGACGTCGCTGACGGTGCTCTGCGCCGACTGCCGCGTCGACTGGCCGCCCGACAAGGCCTGGTGGTGCCGCTCCTGCACGCACGCCGTCTGCCAGTGCGTCCCCTACCACCTCTCGCGTTCTTCGCGTAGGAGTCGTGTGTGGGAGAATGATGCGTTACTCACGTGTGAGGTGTATGACGAGGCCGAGGGTATTGCGTCATCATGTTCATGTCATATCCGTCGACCACTGCGACTGCTTTCAGACGGTGCTACTTGAACAACCGCCATACGGAGCACAGGACGGCGCCATGGAGACGAGAAGAGGTGCTGAAGAGCGCCGCATTGGTGAGCCGCAAGGAATCGCATCTGCATCTGCATAACACTGTGCTGCAACGGCCAACCTAGATCGCAACGCATTGGCATGCGTAGGCAACACGACGCACGACTAGGTTTTTTCAGGCGCTGGAACAGGCGAGCCGAGCTCGTGAGGCGCTAGCCGCAGACGAGGCGGTTGCCATCGCCGAGTTCGTCACGCATGTCAGTTTCCTCATTCCGATAGATTCCTTGCTAAGGTTGCGCGTATTGTCTGTCACGCTGTCACGCACTCTGACGTTGCAGTTGGAGCAGGTGCTGACGCAGCGGTCGAAAACTCGCATGGAAGCAATCAATAACTTGAATCGACAGAAGGTCCAGGCGTTGATGAGGTACTTGTACTTCCTTGTCGATGCTTGTTATGGGTATGGCTGGACGGCGCGTTGGATGGTTCGACGTTTCTTCAGGGCGCTGGGCGCCACGTCGCTGGCGGACCTGTCGCCCATGGCGGGCGCCGGTAGTCTCTCGCCCGTCACGCACAAGCGCTCCTCCGCTCTCCAGTCGCGACGGCCTTCGCGTCACGACTCGACCGCGAATCTTGCCGACGACGAGGGCGGCGCGGAAGGCGAGGAGACGCGCCTCGACGCGCTGCTCACGGAGGCGGCGCGTCTGGCGCCCACGGCGGCGCTCGCGAAACTCCTCACGACCGCCGCCCTCCGCGAGGCGAACGGCCGCAAGGCGTCCGCGACGACGACGCCCTCCCTTCTGCGCGCCCAGCGGTCCTTCGCGATTCTCGGCAGCTCCGTCGACCTCGTGCGCGGCCACGCCGAGAAGGCGCCCACCGTCGACGAGATCGCCAAGTCAGTCAGCGCAACGGCCCTGCTGACGGTGCATCCGTGTGCATGATTCTCTCGCCGCAGCTACATCGAGAGCCGCCTGAGCGTCTCCCCGAAACAGTCGGCCGCCGCCGAGCAGAGCGCCTGCGGCGAGCTGCCTTCGGTCGGTTCGTGCGACGCCGACCGCCTGCTCGCACACCACCACCCCGTCGACGACCACCATGACGGCGACGATGAGCGTCTCGAGAAGGAGCACTTGCCCAATGGTTGGTTCCGTTGGGTTTGCGCAACGCCGACTGAAATGCGCTTCTCGGACGCTGCTTTGCCTTCTCGTCGCCAGGCAACTCCTCGCTCGAGTTCGAGCCGTCGCAGGCGTCGACGCCGCAGAATCTCGACTCGGACTGGAGCGGCGACAGCGCCGGCCGCTTCCCCCTCGAGCCCAACGTCCGAATCGCCATGACACCGCCGCCCGGATCCGTCGACTCCACTGACGCCCGTCCCCCCAACAATATCGACCATGACGGTAATGCTGTTCTACTAACTACTGGAAGAAATCGAGAAACCTTCCAGAAAGCACACTGGTCGGCTCAAAGCCGGACATCCTCGACCCGCCCGCCAGCAGCAACCACGAAAGCAGCGTGCTCATGGACCAATTTACGTGGGTGAATGGGTGTAGTTGTCGCGTCAGCGCTTCCGTATGTACGCCGCCCGTGTGTTTATCCGACGCTCCCAACTGGTAAACTCCATTGTTGTTTTTCAAGCGTCGCCGACGACGACGCTGACTCGACCGCCTCTCCCAAGCTCTCGCCCAGTCGGTACGCGGAGGCGACGCTGCCCATGAGCGGACGACCGAAATTAAAAGTGCGTCCGCTGGACGGGGGACGGCGGCTGCTGGGCTCGAGACGGTCGGTGTCGCTTGAGGGGGACGAAGGGAGCGGTCGCGGCACGTCGCGGTCTTCGCCGGTGGCGCTGGCGCAGACCTCTTCGCGTTCCTCGTCCTCGCTGAGCGCCGACAGCCGTCGTCAGCGCCAGCCCACGCCCTCCTCGTCCGGCGCAGCGACCGCAGCCGCTGCCGACTGTCACTCCTTCGCGTTCGGCGCGGATTATTTGACGCGACCCATCGACGTCTGCCTCCTGCCCGGCGACAGGCTCGCCGTCTCCGACAGCAACGGAGGGGTGGGCGCGTTTATTAAAAGTTGGCTCGGCCGACACAGGCAGGGGGCGGTCACCGTTGTCTTGCTCAGGTGTTCATCGTCAGCGAGGAGGGCCACGTCTTCGACCGACTCTCCGTCGACAACGGCAGCGCCAGCAGCGTCTGCTACAACCCGCTCAAGTAGGGACTTTGATTTATTACTTTTTTTTTAATCTAGCGACGATCCTCAACTGTACACGTCAATTTCTCAGTGACGAGTTGATCGTGTCGGTGCTGTGGAAGTCGGGTCGAATGCTCTACCTGTTCGCAGCCGCGCCCAACCATGGCGGCTTGGCGCTCGCCGAGCGCCTCAACTGCCCCTCCGACCCCAAGGTCGAGCTCACCCGAACCAGGTGACCACCGACTTGCTGTTGCTCGCACACTCAGCCTTGCATTTCGAGACAATACGAAGAAAGTTTTGTGGCAAGCGTAAGCTAGCTAGCGAGCAAAAAAGTTCATTGTTTTTTTTTTGTTGATGATTTACTTTGCGCAACATGTTGTAATATTCTTCCAATGATTGTTAGGCGAAGAAGTCCGAATCGCTGTCATTTGCGGCCCTACTATCTTTCATTTCTCGCCGAAACATTTCTAAAGTTGTGAAAAGAAAACTATTCACCTTTAGGTGGGTCGCCTGTTGTCAGCGCGGCGAGAACCGCGCGGGCTGTCTGTTCCTGGCGTCGGGCGACAACCGCAAGTCGGTGATCTGGCGCTACAACGCCCTGAAGAACCGATGGGACGTCGTGGTGGAGCGCAAGAAGAGCCGATACCAGTATCTCAGGTGCTGGATTGGCCCGTCGCTGGTGCGGCACCGCCACGCGGCTCCCACCATTGCAGAGTGGCTGAGGAGCACCCCGAGGACAACACGCTCGTGCTGATGGTGTGCGAGCCGCTGCAGGGCACGATCCTCCTGCACGTCGTGGGCAAGAACGGCTTCCTCCTTGAGACCTACGACCTCTTCGACCGCTACCGACTGGGCGCGCGCATCAAGTGCGTCCCGGCGCCCTCCTTCAAAGTTTCTCTTTTCGGAACTTCATTCATTCCCCCCCCCCCTCGTAGGAGCCCGGCTTCGGCGGTGGTGGACGAGGAGGAGAACCTGCTGATTCTCGACTACCACACGGGCAAGCTGTGGGCGCTCGTCAAGCTGCCGCCCGCCCAGCCCGCCGTCAGTCCCGCCCCCAGACGCAGCCTCCAAGAGGTCAGTCATCGTTTCCCACGCTGGCTCGCTCGCTCGGTCCTCGCCGATTGCACGCTCGTGAATGAAGGTGGCGGAATTGGGCGCCCAGCAGGCGCTGGGCATGACGACTCGAGGGCCCTGGGTCTACGTCGCCTGCTTCGTGGGCCAACGCGTGCAGGCGCTGCGCTACATCAACCGGCCGGCCGCGTCCCCCCGACCCTCCGCCCTCTCCCCCAGCACGCAGCACGACGACTCGCACTCGTCCAAGTGCTAATAGAGGACCGCGCGCGCTTCAGTACAACGCACGCCCACATACATACGCATGTATGCATGGCCAGTCGCTTGCTCCGAATTTCAAACGTACGCGTCGGAATAGTATACACACACGTGATGCATAGTAGAAGGGTACTACGGTCGGCATGTTTGACGCAGCGATACTACGCGTGAGTGTCAAGGATCTGTCAGTGTCTTCGATTTTGGTTCTCGCTGGCGCGCAATACCAAATGCGTAATACGATCTGGCGCTTGGCGTTCGTTGTTCTCTGTGGGTGACGTGCACAGTCGAGCCCGCGGCGCGTCTATCCATGGCTTGCAACGCAGGTGTGGCGTGGCGACGCGTTCCACGAATTCTACTTATCCACTGGTCGGTGGTCGGTCGATGTGCGAGTTTTCGTTCGATTTTTTTTTTCATTAGTTAGTGGTTCGTTGACGGCTTGCGGACAAAGTCTCATGGCTGTAACAAGCGAGAGACGTTGGGAGCGGAACCGACACGCACTTTATCCGTGACACACACGACGGTGCTGTCTCGCACACGCGCGTTGGCAACTCTCTCTCTCTCTCTCCGGAGGCCGCCGAAGGACTCTGCGCGGTTGCTAGGGACTCGCAGCTTTCAAAGACTGGAATGCGCTGCTGCTAGGGCCGTGCCCTATCGCCGAGGTGAGTGTGTCGGCTAGAGCGGGCAGGCGACGGAGGCCTCTGAGAGAGCTTCGACAATGGCGTCGGACACGGAATGGTTCGTCTCCGAAGGCAATTCCAGCGACGCTGGCGATGTGTACAGCGGCTGGGGCTGGCACGACGAACCGTCCAACTCGACTTCTACTTCTTGGCACACTGCCAATTCCACTGAACCCGCGCCCGGTGTAGTCACGCTGTGCAGAAACCGCAGCAATTTTTATTCTGCCGTACAGTTTAGGCGAGGTCAATGTGGAATCTCTGGATTTATTGTACTACGTCATCGTTGGCTTTGTTGTGTCTGTTCTATCAGCGACCCTTTTGGTTGTTTCGTACTTCATAATCAGCTGCATTATGAAGCAAAAGTGAGTTGCTGTCTCTGATACAGTACTGTGTAGAAACGCGGATTGTTACTTTGTAGATGCTCCATAGTGCACAACATAGCATCCACGCGCGTACCTTTTCCTTCTAACCTATGCAGCATTGATTGTATTGTAGAAACCAAGGCAAAACGGACCGCGACTCTGGCAAGGCACTTGGCATTTGCTTTTGCTGTTGCAAAGATCATCAGCCAACAGCGAAGGCGTCAGAGTCTCAAGCCGCAACGGACAATGGCGCGTTCGAACGCGACGACGGCGAGAAGAACGGTAAGAAGGGAGCAGTCAACAATCGTTTGTCCGAAAAATTGCGGACTGTACTTGCAGGAATGCCTGGCGGAGCGGAACTGGCTAGCGATACTGATGCCGAGAAGGCATCGCCGCTGAGACAGCAGCCCAGAGCGACGACGCGGCTGCCGCCGATCGTGAGGCCGGCCGAGCTGGAGAGGCTGGCCGGCGTGCCCGTGGTCCGCGTCGACACGCCCGATGCGCGGCCGCTGCCGCCTTCGCCGCCCTCCATACGCGAAGCGCTCGACTGCTGACGCGCGTGCCAGTCGCCTCTACGACATTCCTCATTCATTGCGCGCGCGTGGGCGTGGATTCGAGACCGGCACGAGTTCTGCTGCGCTGAACGCGTTTTGTTGACGACAACAGGAGACGCGCCATCTTGGGCCACTGGGCGAATAAACAAAACAACTGGTGGCGTGGCCACGAAAAGGGGCCGAAACAGACGGCTGTCTTTTTGGTCGGCGGTCGAAGCGTTGTCGACAGCGAAAACAAATTGACTTTGGTTGACCACGTTGCGGCGAGTCTGTGCTCATCAGCAGTTGCTTAAGCGGCTTTCACTGGTCGATGCCTTTGACTAGAAAGGGGGAGGAGCTGCGGCGCGTAGACGCTTCGCCATTCTAAATGTAATAATCGTTCCAAATTGGGTTAAGAATTTTCGCCTCATCGTTTTGTTTTTTATATGTAAAAATATCAGTTCCATATATTTCTTTGTTACAGTAATTGCGAATCTACATACAAAGAGCTTAATTTTACATATTACAGAATATATATTACAACCAAAAGCATATTACAAATCTGCATATCTAGATACTGTACATACAGCCTTGTATGGTTCTATGTAAATTTTTGCGCGTAAATATAAATAACGTCGAATAAAGCACGGCGAATAACTTACAGCGACCGGCTTGAGAATGTCGTCTGGTGGAACGGGCCTCCAAGCGCGATGAAGCTTGATGTCTTCAAGTTCGACGGCAGGGGCTGTGATAGCAGCATCGTTGGCCCGGTCCATTTTCCTTTTCGCTCTGCGCCGTCGAACACAGTCGACTCCGTTGACGACTACGATGTAAGCGCACGTGCCAAGAACGCTGACCCCAATTGCGCAGAGGAACAGCAGCGTTCTGGAGCTGTCAACTAATCTCATTCGGCTAAAGTTATTTTTGGCAAAAGCAGGCCGGAACGCGCGACTGCGTAGAGCGCGGTACCACGCGAGCTTTTCTCGCAGCGAACAACGGATGCTCGCAGGTAGCCGTTCACGCCGTTGGACAGCGATCATTTCACCGCCGCGCGAATCATAAGCCGGCCCGCCAGTCGCCTTCTATGCTCGCCGCCACGGAGCGTGTTGCCATGCGCGCGCTGATTGCGCACGCTAGCCCCGCTCCGCTCGCTTCGTCTTCAGTAGAACAGGGACGTTTTCTTCTTGGGAATTCTGGGCCGCGTGTCGCGCTCTGGGGCGCCGTCGTCGGGTCCCACGCTCGAGCTGCGCGGCTCTTCCTTCGATGAGCCGGCGGCCGTCGCGTCGGCGGTGGGACGGAGCAGCGGCGACAGGGACGTCTTGCGCGTCGCCCCCTGCTCGCTCGGCGCCGGCAGTCGCAGCGCCTCCACCGAATTGACGCGTTTCGACAGCGACGCTTCAATCGCGAGTAGAGTGAGGGCTCCGCGTGAACAAGGAGGCGGAGAAGACTCACAGGTGACGTAGCGCTCCTTGAATCGGGCGCGCACTTCGTCTTCGCTGTTGCTGGGCACAGCGAGTCGGCTGAAGATCTTCTCGACTCGACTCAGCACGCCCGTCTGCACGCCCACCGACTGCATGTTCTCGACGAACAGACTATACTGCAGACACTTGGACGACATGCTGGAATGGTCGAATGGCCACGTACTCGCCCATAAATAAGATGCAGTCCAAACGACTCCGAGTACTTGAAGAAGCTGGAGTCGGTTTGCTGACTGGTCGACTGCTCGTCGCTTTCCCACTGGCAGCTCGTGGCCGCTGTGTCGGCGACGGCGTCGACGAAGGCGTTCCTGGTCTTGGAGACAACCTGGGCGCTGCTGTCCGTCAGCTCAAAGCTGGGACAGCCCACTTGGGTCGAGACCGCTTCGACGTCGAATACAGACGACGCCGACTGCGTTGACACCTCAACGAACACAAATTGATGGTAAAGTGTCGCTTTTCAAATTAAAATCAGAGAACGAACGTGCTGAGCATCGAAGAGGGACAAGACGGTCTGAAAGGCGGCTGTACTGGTCGACGGCAAGGCCTGGCATTCGCGGCCCACGCGGCGCAATGTTGGCAACCCAGCTTGGTTGAGTGCCGACTCTCTGCAGGACCATGGCGAACCCGTTTGGATTTCAACATATTTAATCGCAAAAGCTGAGATGCTTGTTTGGCTGAAGCTGGGCTGCAGGGCATTGGATGGCGCTCCGAACTGGCTGCCAACCTCATGTCTGGCAAAACAGGACACCGCCGGCTGGGTTTCACTATCAAAAGTGAACAGCATAGTCAGCTCCGTCTGCTGGACGGTTTCGTTCGTTTCTGGAATTACCATGATTCCTTGTTCGACCATGGCATCAGCAGAAGGTCCACATTGAGCAGAAACATGTTTCTGGTGAAAAATGGAGACGTGTGTCTGTTGGTGCAGCGACTGCACTGCGTAAAATGAGCTAGCAGTCTGAACTCCGTGCTCAGAACTGTCGGCTTCGCACTGTGTCACTTGTTCCATAATGTTGTAGCTGGAGATTTCCGTCTGAGCGACCACTTCGCTCATTTCAAACATTGACACATCAGTTTGAGATACATGGTCTGTCATGTCAACTGCCATGCAAACTTCGGTGTCAACCAAGGTGAATGTTGAATGTCCTTGTTGGTTGGCTGCCTCGGTCCTCGCAAAGTATGAAGCGTCTGATTGTGTGTCAGCTTCTGAGACTGATAAGGAAGCAGACCCTGATTGGGTTTCACGTGACACTGGCCACAAGCTGGAGCCAGGTGTCAACGGTTCAGTCATTGCGTCTGCAACACTAAAGCTGGATATTTCTGTTTGCTCTTCGTGTTCTATCACTGCAAACATAGAACAACTTGTTTGACTGACACTTTCCACATATTCGGCTAAAGCAGACCCGACAAAACGAGGATTTGTTTCAGTGTCAGTGGTGTTGAAAATAGAAAGATCAGTTTGACACATCAAATCTCCTTGGCGAAACATTGACCCCAGTGACTGAACCACAGAGTCTCTAGTAGAAACCAGTGATCCACCAGGAACGTCTGGATCAACTGCTGCCTCTTCGACATTGAAGCAAGATATCTCTGTTTGGAACTCGGTTTCAACCTCATTAAACAGTGATGAATCACTCTGACAACTTGATGAGGTTACCGTCTTCAGAGATGCACCAGGCCAGTCAGGGTCTGTTCCAACAGTTGTGGCTTGAAAGCATGATATCTCCGTCTGGCTGCCCCTGACATCTTCTAAGAATCTTGACTGAGAAGTTTGTGATGTCTCGCTGTTCAGTTCATTGATTATTCCTGGATAGGGTGGCTCACAAGTAGATGAAACTGCAGTGAACCACGAACCAGTGTCAGTCTGTAGACAAACGTCACAAAGATCGAAAAGGGAGAAATCAGTCTGCATCACATTGGCACGATTTTCAAGCAAGCTGTGACCAGGAAACCGAGCTTCATTGCCATTGTCGTGTACCGAATAATAGGACAAACTGGTCTGTTCTTTGGAGTCAGCAGAGTTGAAAAGTGAATATTCTGTTTGAGACACATTATCTTCAAGTTGTACTAGTGAACACCCAGGAAAAACTGGACTTGAAAATGTATCTGTGACTGATACTGTGACTTGCATTGCATTATCTTTCAGATCAAAGCAGCTGGCACCAAATTGAACAGCAAATTCTTCTGGAATGGCCAAACATTTTCCAGGGAATTGTGCATCCATGCCAGTGTCTATTGTATTAAAGATTGACTGGTCTGTTTGACTGAGCATGTCGTTGCCAGTAAAACAAGACAACAGAGTTTGAGCTTCATCACTTTCTGACTGGAATATTGAACTTCCAGCTTGAATAGAGATCTCAGCAGAATCAGTCAGAGATATTCCTGGATATTGAGGCTCAGTCTCTTTGTTGACGGTTCGAATAGTTGTTTGCACTGGAGCTTCTGATCTCTGCAGTGCCAACAGTTCAGTTTGTGCTGAGCTTGCAGTATAAATAAAGGATACAGCACCTGGCTGCAGTGGCTCTGTGGCTGTGTCAACATGATTAAACCATGACAGAATAGTTTGTCCGTTACTGCTATCTAGTCTGTTAAAATAAGACAATTCTGACTGACATTCATGACTTGATGTTCTGAACGTTGACTGTTCTGTCTGTGATTGCGTATCATCACTTAGCACCAAGCTATGGCCAGGATATAGTGGACTGCAACCCTGGTGCACAGCATTGAAGCAGGAATGACTTGTCTGGCTTTCAAGTGTTGTCGATTCTACAGCGACCTGCGCTGCTGAGTGTACTGCATTGAATGTGCTGATGTCACTCTGTGTAGACTGATTCTCAGTTCCCATTGATGACAGAATGGTTTGAGAGTCCTGAGATGATGTAAACTCTTCAGACCAGGTTCCAGCCGCTTCAACGCTGACTAGTTGGGCAAGTGAAGAACCACTTTGGATTTCCTTGGAATCAGACAGGGGTGCAGCCTGGCATTCATTGTCTTGCACATTCGATTGGGATGCACATCCACTATCCACCATGAGTGGTCTGACTTGTGTTTGGGCATGAGAGTGACTGAACATAGACGCAGTGGTCTGTACAGCAGCGTCATCCCAAAATGATGCAACCACAGAAGTTGAGCTAACCTTTCTTGCCCAATACGCTTCATGTTGAGCCGCACTCGGCTCAGTTAAAATTGTGTTTGTTGAACTGTCAACAACTGCAGGGTTTGCAGTTTGACACAGCACTGATAGTGACTCAGCCAGTGCACCTGGTAGCATGCTGAGGTCGGTTTGAATGTGTAGATTTTCTGTAGACACATATGATTGGATCCCCGAATCAGAACATGTATTGCTTTTGGTTTGAGTTTCTACTGGAGTTGTGTCTGGTGAGAACTGCAGTCCAATACAAGTTCCAAATGCTGTTGCAAGGGTACTGGAATCGCATGTTGAAATTTCGATGGTTTGAACTTGTTGATCGCCAGAGGCCTTCCTATTGTCACTAAAATAAACGTTGGTCTGAACTGATGCGTTTGACGAAAGTGAAACTGCGGAAGCAGGCGATGCCAATGGAGAGCGAAGCAACACGTTTTCTTCCAGTTTTGTTATTTCTTCCTCTTGTTTCTTTGATCTCTTAAGCATTGCTTTGCGAACTACACTCGCAAATCCCGAACCTTTTGCTGGCTTGTCCATTTTGACAGCTTCGGTACTCATGACAACTGCAGACACTGGCGAAAGCGGTGCATCAGTTTGTTGGGCAAATTCCGCAGTTTCAACGGGCGTGTTGAAGAAGAAGGCCAAGGTGTTTGCCCTGGCTCTTTGCCCACCAGGCGAAGACACCGAGGCTCTTGCAGGGACTTTGGTCTGGGATGACGCGCTCTGCGTCAGTCGCCTGTCGGTTTGTGCATCTCTGTCAACATGGTCGGGCGGAATGGTGGTCTGGGAGGGTGTGTTGGCAACCGCTGGTCTGTGAAGGACCGCTGCGTCCTGATGCTTTGGCCTGCGATCCGCTTGCGTCTCTGCGTAGGCGACGTGAACGGTGGTCTGGCCCATAAAGTGGTGTCTCGGCGACAGCGCCTGCAGTCCCACGTCCGTTCCAGCTGGTCGGATGTCGCATGCGCATTCGACGTCGGCCACATCAGCGCAGAGAGAAGTCTGAATGCCGCTGTCGACAGACGTCGTCTCCCACTGCGCCTCCGAGTCGCTGGTTGCAACCGTTGTCTGGCTCTCAACGTCTCCAGAGCCTGGTCGGAACTGCACGCAGATGTCGTGCCAGGACACTGGTGGCACTGGATACTGCTCTGTAGTCTGGATTTCGACCTCAATCTAAAGCAGCTTCCATGCAATCGCTTACGCAGTCAACAGGGCCTGCAGCATTCAATTTACACGCACTCCTCAAGTGTACAGATGAAGGACGGACGAATAGGCCCCATTAGCGCGATGTGGAATGAAAGGGGACGTACAGCTTGGGGTCCGAGCTCGTCGATGTGGTCGGCGCAGTAGGCGTCGAGTCGGTGATCGTCGAGGTCGAGCACTTGGGGCAGACCCGACTCGGGGTCGAGGTTCGTGAACACGGGCGGCAGCTCGACGCCGCTCGCCTTCGCCTCCTCTTGGAACTGGCGCATCGTGGAGGCTCGGCTCGACTTGCTAAAGCAGGGGATTGGCCATCAGCGCACGTGTCGATGGGGAGCAGTGAGGCTTCTCGCGCCTCATGAGCGGCATGGCGAGCTTCATGAGTCGACTCTCGGCCCAGGCGCTCGTCATGCCCTTGGCGGCGGCCGTGCCTCCCTCAGCCTGCACCTGCTTCTGGTACTGCTCGAGCATCTTGCGCAGTAGCTCCATGTAGAGCTGCTCGAGCCGCTCCTGCGTCACGTTGATGGAAACGCTGAGAAGCGCCAGGCCGATGATCACGAAACTGAACGTGACCACCATGTACTCGGGATGATCGGGAGTGATGTCGCCGAAACCTGAAGGGAACCCAGTTCACCCGTGCAGGTTTTCCCGTTCGCTCACTGTCACCGATGGTGCTGAGGCTGATGAAGAAGAAGTAGAAGCTCTCGAAGTAGGTCCACTTCTCCCAGATGCAGAAGAGAGCCGAGCAGAAGAACAGCCACAGAATGGTGGCGGCGAAGGAGGCGAAGACCGGGGCGCGCTCGTCTCCGGCAAGCTGTTGGAGCTCTTCGTTCGCCGCATTTTCATAGACGGCTTCCTGGCCGCCAATCGTGATTTCGACCACATCATCTGAATTGTTGCTGCGAAACTGCCACCGTATTTTCCATGCAATTCACTCCGGCGGTACCGTCTTCACTATTGCCGCCATCTTGGTTGCTGCCGGTGTCACCTTGTGCTGGCGCGGCTGTGCTGATGCTGTCAACGAGGTAGCGCTGGCCGCTGCCGCCGCTGGCGATGTTGAACTTGCCGAACGAGGCGCTAGGCCCGCCGCCAGACGCTGTCCGCCGAGGTGGTTGGGAATTGGCACGCTTGCTCGGCGCCGACGTCAGCCCCAGGAGCCCTCCTAGAGAGGTGCCAGCACTGAGTTTGGCGCAGCGTTGTGTCAACAAACAACGGTCTAACCGAGCCATAAGAAGGCGCTGTTGACCCCGGCTGAAATACTCCGCACCGAGTTGAGCAGCACCTTGCCCAGCGCGTTCAAGACGATGAGAAACAGTGGAATACCGAACAGCGCGTAGAGAATTGACGCGACTCGGCCGGAGACGGTGGCGCATGCGATGTTACCGTAACCTGAACATTTTGTGTCTGTGATTTTTGTCTCTGTCATTTTGTACATTGCGTTACATGTACATTTTGTACATTACATTGTTTTGTACATTGCGTTACATGTCACGTAGCATTACCGATGGTGGTGAAAATGGTGCCGGCGTAGAGGAAGGCGTTGTAGAAGTGCCACTTGGAGGTGGGCTCCATGCCGGCGTAGACGTCGTCGAGTCCCAGT
The DNA here is from genome assembly GCA_030248085.1 of Paralinhomoeus sp. GSCO2_6. Classification (NCBI taxonomy): domain Eukaryota; kingdom Metazoa; phylum Nematoda; class Chromadorea; order Monhysterida; family Linhomoeidae; genus Paralinhomoeus; species Paralinhomoeus sp. GSCO2_6. The sequence continues at coordinate 135,807 of JASAMY010001115.1, forward strand.
CCGCGCTCGAAGTCGAGAATGGCCCGCTTCAGCGCCAGCTCGCGCGCCACCGGCCGGTCGAGGTCGATGTTGCGCAGGTCGAAGAGGAACTGGGACCTCAGGAGGAGGCGGTCGCGAATCGCGAGTCGACTCGCCTCCAGAGAAGCGTCCCCCTCGAGCGCCATGAATAGAAAGGCGCCCAGCAGGCCGTAGAGCGTCGCGACGACGAACGGCTGCACGACGCTCCCCAGCCGCTTCGCCTTGCCCGCGCAGCCCTTCGCGCAGCGCGCCACGCGACCCACGCCCGCGACGACGGATCGCGACGAGGAGGAAGTGGACGGCGCAAAGGTGACGACGCGGCCCTGTCGACTGAGGTCGTGAAGACTGCCCGTCTCCCCCGTCTCGACGTCGAAGTCGAGCGGCAGCAGCGACGCCCTGCTACTCGTATCCATCTCCCAGGGACGGCCGAGCAATCCGTCAACCGAGTCCTCAATGGCCGATAGGGCGCATCTCAACTGCCGACAGTTTTAGATGTCTAATGCAAGATGGAAGAGCGGTGGGGAGCGGCGGAGCGCGCGCGAGTGCGGACGGAGGGACGGGAAGGGGCAGCGGCAACACTCGAGGCTCGTTTGCGTAGCAGTCGGTCAAACGGCGAACCTCAGTCCGCGTCGCTTGCCAGTCAAGTGCCTCCGACCCTTCAACTGGAAGGAAACTCAGCCGCGAGCGAAGAATGAGGAAACGCAACCATTCCCACTCTTTGTCGCACGTGACATGGAGTCCCATGATTCAGCGCGTGCCTCAATAACATCTTTTTCTCTAATTCTCTCGCACATCCATCAACAGCACCGAATGCGGTTCAGTTCGACTTTGAAAGGATCGTCGTCATGAAAAGAGACGAGCGAGTCGAGCTTCTTGAAGGCGACTGCGACGTCGAGCGGGGCGGTGGTGTCGCGCTCGAGCGGGCGCACGTTCCTCCAGGCGGTGACGAGTATGTCGGCGAGAAAGCGCAGCTCCCAGTCGCTCAGCTGGGCCGCGCGCAGCGAGACGACGCCCCGGAGCCAGCTGGCGAGCGAGAACCGCTCAAAGAGCTCCTCTGGCCAGCGACAGCACGCCTTCAGCACGCGCAGCGACAGGCCGCGCAGACGACGTTCAGCATCCTCTTCCGTCGTCGTCTCGGCAGCGCCAGCCGCCGTTCCCCCAGTCCCCTGTCCATGTCGTCGGCACCGACGAAGGGAGCTTTCGAAGTACGACAGCACCGTTGCTAGCCCCACGCTGAAAAGGGAGAACGTTTGAGGGTGCCACTGTTCGCCGTAAGTGAGGCGACTGCACACAACTGCTGATTATGCAAATAACGCGAGCAACGGGGGAAGGTGAAATGCACGCGTCACCGCAACCAATGTCCCTTCGATGAATAGTTCTTGAAACGAATTTGATCTGGAACCCTGAACCCGACCAACCTGCGGTCGAAGAGTTTGTAATCGACCGACTCTCTGAGGGCGTCGGCAAAGTAGGCGAGCAGCCAGGAGCGGTGGCGCTTCGCGTGCAGAACTGACGAGGATCGAAGCAGCCTTCTCGCCAGCCCGAAATTCCCACCTCCAGTTGGGAGGCGCGCTTTCGAGAACACAAACGAGCAAATCTCCGAGTAATTCGGATCTTCGGGGTGCTGTAGCAGCTTCACGGTGCGCGCAAGAAAGTGAGTGTACGCTGAAAGAAAAATGCTGTATGTCAAGGACTAGCGCAACAAGGTGTAAAAAAAACAGCAGTTTCTCCCACCGCAGGCTAGTCTTTCATTGGACGTGTTGAGGCCGTTTTTGATCCAATTCAACAGATAGAGATAAAGGGACTTCTGCTGCGCTGCAGTGGTCGACTTCTCCTTGGCTGCGGTCGGCTTGACCTTGAGGTGAGTGAGCAGACGGGACAGCGTCAGGTAGGCAACGGCCCTCAGCCGCTTGTCTTTCAGACTCAGACAGAACAACGTGAACGACACCGCGTTCGTCTCGACCAGTTGGAAAAAGTCTACCTAAAAACTCGGTTGAAAAGGCGAGCACAGGATTTATCACTAGGATTACCTCCTCTTCTCCATTCAGTAGATGGGCGAGCAGTGGCAGCACGAAGCGCGGGTCGTAGTAGTCGGCATTTCCCTCCTCGAAACAGTCCGCAAACTCATGGCCGTCCTCCACCAAGGAGTCGTCTAGCTGTCTCAGTCGCAGGTTCAGGTGCAGTCCCGAGTACCACAAGCCCTTGGAGTCGACAAGGGGCAGCACTTCGCTGGCTCTGGGATTTCCCAGCAAGTTGGGACCTAGTCTTTGCAGCTCCGAGCATTTCGCTTCAGCCTCCGCACCCCACAGCAGCGGCGCGATTCGCGAAAAGTCAAAATCGGACTTGAGATCGCAGAGATACAACAGAAAGAGTAGCACCTGCAGAACAGCGACACAATACTGAACGATCGCTGACTGCTGAGCTCAGAAGACTATCAGTACCTGATCCCGAAATGTCAGACTCGCGCCGTACGAACCCAGCAGTTGGCCCAGAAAAACGAGGTCAACGCTGCTCTTCCAAGACGACTCGTCGCGAACAATTCTCTCAAGATCGGACAGAATTTCCGACTTATTCGGATGCCGTGAATTCAACTTTTCCAGCAAAACGAACAGCGGGCTCTCGGGACAGACTCCGTCACTCTTTCGACGTTTCGAACGTTGCTTACTTGTTGGAGCAGCTTGGCCCTCCCCTTCGTGCTGTCGCTTTAAGTTTCCTGACACCATCGTGTTTTGAAATCGAAAAATACAGAAATAATCGTTACAAGTAAAAGGCGCAACAGGTATGAAAATTTTAAAAATCGGGACACAGACAGCGAACTGTAAAATATTCAGTACAACACACCCTATTTTGTGTCGTGCAATATCAGAGGAAGATTGTGTGGCGGTAGGTAATGTACGAGATAAAGCAGCGAGATTTAAGGAAGTATAGATAATCTAGAGGAGCCGGATGGAGAGTAGCCCTTTAGTTGACAGTCTTCCACAGTGTTAGTTACAAGTTACAACCTACAGATAGATACGGTAACACAGAGCAGGCAACACATGGAGGAGACTGTAAATCCAGACTGTATACTTGCGGGTTATGCAAACTGCCTGCGGAATTATTGAACGTCGCCGTGCAAACCATTCTTGAACTGCAATAAATAGCACTGCAACGTTTACCGGCGCATTCGGCCAGCCGACACCCCAACAGCGCCAGCTCTGCTTATCAGCCGCACTTCGACCCAGACAGCGCGCTACCTATACCAGCAACTAGTCTGTCGTACTGACTTGTTGTTCAAGCCCGTCGTTTTCAGCTAACAATGTCGGCAGCAAAAGGCGAGGACAGGGTGGTGACACGGGAAGAGCTGGCGAAGCACGACTCGGCCGACAGCGCGTGGCTGCTCATTGCTGGCAAAGTCTATGACGTCACCAGCTTCCTTGACAAGGTTTTCTCGCCGTCAAAATCGTAGTCGTCGTAGTCGTGTTGTGCACAGAACGCAACGAAGTAGCCTATCAACGGTTCCAGCACCCGGGCGGTCGGGACGCGTTTCTGGAGAACGCGGGAAAGGAAGCGACTGACAACTACGTCGACGTCTGCCACCCCCTCTATGCCGTCACCATGAAGTCCAAGTTCTTGGTCGGCTCCATCGCTAAGACAAAGGTTCGCTGCGCTTTTTAAAATTCTTTCTAGAATGTACAGGCGATCTTGCATCTTCAGAAACGGGACCAAGCCAAGCCACCGGATGAGCCCGAGTACGTCATAGTAAAATATTTTTGAAGTAAACACCATAAAAAGTTTTACTGTTGAACAGGTCTATGATGACGAAGCTGATAGTGCCGCTTGCGCTCGCTCTGATCATCATCTTCTTCCGATTCTTCATGTGATTTCAAAGCCGCACTATTTTGACGTCGGCATGCTCCGCGCAAGTAGACAAACTGCATGCGTTACACAACCTGTGTGCGCTATGCGCTGTGCTGCGCGCGCAGCGCGCGGAGCGCCTCCGTTGTTTGCGTGCTTCTCCGTCGGCGCCTTTCGTGCGTGGTGTGCCCTAATCGTAGAAAGTCGTCTCTGTAGAGAAATGGCCTCAGTGCAGACAATCCGGCGCATTTTGTTGTTCTTCGCGTTCCTGGCTCTCGTCAAGTGCGCTGCTTCGACAACCGCAAACGAGACGCTTGACGAGACGATGTCGATTTTCCGAGAGCTTCTTTCCGCTGCTGGCATTGACAATTTCACAATTGACGGTCGCGTGAAGACGGCCGACTCTGTGCTGCGCAAGATGAAGGCGAAGGGGCTGGCCTTTGACAAGATTCTCGACATTTTCGGCACGCGCATTGTGCTGGAGTCGGTCGAGGACTGCTACCAAGCGCTCGGCGTCGTCCACGGCCGCTTTCGGCCTCTCTTCGCGTCCTTTCGCGACTACATCGGCGCTCCCAAGCCCAATGGCTACGCTGCACTCCACACGGCCGTGAGGGGGCCGCGCAACTGCACGGTCGAGGTGCACATCATGACGCGGGAAATGCGACTCGCCGATCAACGCACGCACGACGCCTACCTTCGAGTCTACGCCCAGCAAAAGTCCAAGGTCTGCTCACCGCCGTTCAGCTAGCTGTACGACATGCCTATAGCTTACCTGTACATTGTAGCTGGCGCTTCGTGCGCAACTTTAGCTGAAGAGCAAGATCGATCGTGGCGCTCAGTGGCTGCACGTGGAGTGTCTGTCGTCGACTTGCCGGGAGATATTCGCCAACCGCACGGAGGCCGACAGCGTGTGCAGTCTGGAGCCGAGGCCGCCGTCGGCGCCTGGGGGCCCCGCGGAACCCCTGGACGAACTGCCGCTGCATACGCTGGCGATTGTCCTGCTGACACTGCTCGTCGGACTCCTCGCCGTTGTCGGCCTGACGCTGACGCTGCTGCTGATCCGACATCGACACCACACTGAGAACGCCCGTCGTCGTCATCGCCGTCGTCAACAGCAGCAGCAGCAGCAGCTTCCAGCTGGCGACGAGGGGCAGCTGGCGCTGCATGACACCAGCGCATGACATTTTTTGATCTCGGCGACACGACACCCACGTTTTATTGTGCATCACCTCTAGCATAGCCAAGCCAAAGAGACGACCGACACGAGAGTACTCTCTGCGAATGCAAAGCTCACGTCGTATACATGCGTACATGCGTACATGGGAGCAGTGGAGCACTGCGGAAGCTGCCATGGAAAGGAACTGGGCCACCGTGATTACGTAGCATTGCAGTGAGTAACTCACTGTGAGTTGAATTGTATTGCACCGGAAAAAAATGCAGCAAACCTGCCCTAATTATGGAACTGAAAAAGTAAATTTATTTAACTTCAAGAAATGTTTACAGATGGTGGCTTTTTTAATACAGCGAGTGCCAAACAACCACGGACAACGGAGCCACAGTGTTTTTCTTATCGAAGTACGCCGCGACGACACTGTACGTACCATCGTCTGATGTGATTCTTGAACCGAGCAGTGACAACAACATGTGAGTATAAAAGTTGGGCTTCGCTGCATTTGGTATCGTAGTAATTCTCAGTTGCCTTTTATGTTCCCTTTCAGTTTCATGTTGTTCAGGAGGTAGCGCCAGCGTGTTGCAGCTCTGCCGCTCCACGACCGGACGGCAGGTAGCGACTCAGTTCGTCTTTGTCGACGGTCAACGCGTCGAGCGCTGTCTGCTTGAGCAGCGGACATGGCTGTGCCGCCGGGATGACGCTTCTGAGCTGCAGCGGCGCTTCGAGCGTCCCGTTGCCCAGCAGCAGTGCAGGCGGCCAGGCAGCTGGTGAAGCGGCGACGCACCAGTAAGCGCCCGCAGATGTAGCGGCGTCGTGCGCGGGCGCCGCCAGCGTGCCGCGCCTCTGGGGGCGGTATTTGTAGTGCGGATGAAGGCGCTGGTGTTCGACGCGGATCGCCTCCGCCTCCTCGATGAACGGCCTCTTCTGCCTCACCGACATCGACCTCCACTCTTTGCCTGCAACGTACGAGTGTACTCCACGAGTGTGCGACGCATCGCATACATTGTAAAATGTAATTGCGAAAAAATAATTGTGCGCAAGCAATTACAAAGGCAAAATGCAAGTCGAGGTACCCTCACTGCCAACGCAGTTTAGTGCACAGTTTACGAATTGGGACGTTGAGTTCGGCCCCTCACCGAGAAGTCTGCTGAGATAGGCGTTGTGCGCTCCTGGGTTCTCTAGCGCGAGACGCTTTCTCTCCGTCCGTGCCCATACCATGAACGCGTTCATGGGTCGGCGCACCTTCGCCGCCGGTGAAGCATCCGCCTCGCTTTTCCGCTTTCGCTTCGTCCTTGACTGGCGCCCGCTGGTGACGACCACCCTCTCCCGGTCGGCATGCCCTTGTGCGTCACAAGCACCACACTCGAAGGGACAAAGAAAGCCGGACGCTGACTCTTCCTGCAGCGGTGTTGGGACTTGGACAAAAGAAGCGTCGTACCAATAATCATACGGCAGGTTCATCTCAGCTTCTGGAAAGCGACTGCCGCTTTGCGCCTGTCGTTTTGGCAGTTTTGGCGTGTGTTCAGTGGAAAGAACGTGAGCAAGCCATGAGTTGGGAACTGGGTAAAACGGGAACCTACTGACAGTATTACTGTCGACGCAGTCGGCGTCAGCTAGTCTACCGGGCGGTGTCGCTGATGACTGTCTAGCCGTCTTTTTTGGGTGTCGGTACTAGCAGGGTGCGCAAAGGAAGGTTGCAGGCAGCCGTTTTTGTACGATTGTTACGCAGATGCACGCTTGTCAAAAAAACACTTGTGTCAGCACGCACCATTTCTCGGCGACTGCGTCGACAGACGGAGGTAAAAAGAATCGTTTATGGACGCAAAAAAAAAGAGCGAACGACAGACGTGTACCTTGTATACCATTTGGGTCAAAAGGCCGAACTCCATCCTTCCCCATGAAGTTACCGTACCAAGAGGACACAAACACCCATGGGCAGCGACGGTTACCGACTAGGCAGCTAAACAGCCTCTAAATGACGTTGGATACAATTAGCCGTGTCCATTGTATGTACCATAGTCTAGAGAATGAGTGTGGTCGGTGGGCGCTGTTGGCTACACTGCACAGCCTCTATGAGAGAGAGAGAGGGGGAGAAAACAGAGGGAGAGAGAGAGAGAGAGAGCGGTCGAGGAGGGTGTGAAGGCGACGTGGGAAGGCTCGTCCGTCAGGGCTTCATGAGTAGCTGCTTCAACCTGTCCGTCTCCGCTCGCAGCTGCGCAACGTCCATGCGTAGCCGCAGGTTCTCCTAAAGCTTGTCCGACCGTGCGAAATGCACTTGTTCGCAGCGTTCGACGACGCTGCTTACACGGTGGAATTCTCTAGATTATCAGGTCATGCTACCGTTGCTAGTGATTGCAAACGAGACCTGCTCCAGCAAGGCCGCCCTGACGGCGATCTCGTCTTCTTTCTGTCGTCTCGTGTCTCTGGAGCGCTTCGCGGCCTCGTTGTTCTTGCGTCGGCGCTCCCAGTAAGCCCCGTCCTTGACCGCCGCTCCCATGCCGCCGCTTCGCTGCGAGCTCGGACGCCTGCTGTTTCCACCTGCCGACGACGATGACGACGACGACTTGCGTGCCGCTGTCGCCACCGGAGGCGCCGGCTGCTGCTCAGCCTCCAGCTCGTGCTGAGCCTGCGTCGATGATTATGCGTGGATGATTCACAATAAAATTCGTCAACCACGTGTTTGTGAGTAGTGAGAGTAGACAATGCTAGACTAGACCTGTGGCTTCCGTGGCGCCACGATGACGGAAGTGGAGCGCGCTGGCAGCGAGCTGCTCGGAGCCAACGGAACGTGGCTTTTTCCAGAAGTTTCGACATGCTCGGTGTGCGGATGCGAAGTCGAAGTCACCTGCTGGCAAATGAGTTTTCAGGTTACATAACCATGCTTTTAACAAGTACATAGATACAGCTGTGGGCAGTACCTGTAATAAATGGAGATGTTAACAAGTACATAGATACAGCTGTAGGCAGTACCTGTAATAAATGGAGATGTCGAAGACACCAAAGCCAGCCAATACTACGCCTACCATTGCGGTGCAAAAGAAAGCAAAGCTGAAACCGGGAGAAGAATGCCAACACACCTGAGGCGGGGATGGAGTACTCAGCGACTTTCTCGAAGACGACGACACGGACGCTGCTCTAGAAGGCTTTCGTGGTGTCGACAAGCCGCTGTCGTGGCGCATGCCCAGAAAGCGCCGCGCTTGAAAGACGAACTGCTGATACTGGTCGGCAAGCGATGCGGACGACGGGTCGGCGGCCGCGGCTGCCGTCTGAGGCAGCGGCGTCGTCGTCGAGCCAATGTGCAGCGCCGACATCGGGTCCGCAGGATTGTAGATCTTGAAGGGGCGCAGCGCCCTCTTCGACGCCGACCCATGTGGCGGCGAAGTCGTCGGCGGCTGAAAGCCGACAGGAGCCGACGGGGCAGTGGTCGGCAAGGCGAACTGCGGCAGGAGACTGCTGATGTGGAAGGGATGCAGCAGCGGGAACTGCACAGTTGGCTCGGACGCGGCAGTGGGCAAGACGCAGTTGGACCGCGGCAAAGGAGGCGGCTGAGGCAGCAGTCCCGGCGGAAAGAAGAGAGGAGGCGGAGGCGCCAGCTTTGCGGGCGGAGAAGATGTTGAATGGCCCGAGGACGACGTGTCGCCTTCCGTACAGTCCTCGACGTCGACCGACAACTCCGACGGCGACTTCTTGATGGAGAAGTCCAGTGGTTCCGAATCCATGTTCGTCGATGACGAGGTGTCCTGGTCGTGCGCCTGCAAGCGATTCACGTTGCCAGTACACTGAGCAAGCGATATTGGGAGTGGGCTGGCCGGAGCACTGCAACCTGGGTTTCGGAACTGGCATCAAAGCCGGAGTCGGACAGCGCTTGTAACTCGCTGGCCGTCTGCACCGCGGAGTCGCAGGCGTGGGTCGCGACGCGGCCGGCCTCGCAGTCCATGCCCCGCCGGTCGTCAGGAGGCGGTCGTTGGCAGCATGGGATCGCGCCTCCAACTCGAGTGACCACTAGCGAAAGCGAAAGGGAAATCGGACCAAGGGCAGCGAGGGCGCGTGCGCGCGAGCGTCGAGGGCGGGCCGCGCGCGTGCCTGGAATCTGGGTGACCGAGTTTTCACTTTCGACGCCGCGGGCGCCGGCGGCGACTCAACAAAAGGGCGCAGACGCGCGTGCGTCCAGTCCCGCGAGAGCGGCGATTGCGACAATCGGATGGACCGGTTGGCGAGTGCGCGAAACTCGGCCAAGCCCTACGTCACTTACCAATTTCACGCAACCTTTCCTCCGGCGTCGTCGAGTGGCCGCCGAGGCCCGGGGCGCTACGGCGGCCCTTGGAGGTCGTAACCTTCCCCCAAGCCCCCACCGTCTCCGGTCGCGGCGTGCGGGCGCGCACGCAACCGATCGCGGCTGTCGCGCTCCAAAACAAAGACAGTTGCGTTCGAAATCGCGCGCGCCACCGCTCGGCGAACAAAGAGGCGTCGGCGCCAGGAAAGACGGCGCAAGCGCTGATGACACTGCCGAGTCGCGACAGGAAGCCCACCGCCTGCCCGACACCTGTTACAGATGGCGTCCTTTCAAACGCGACGGCGGCGCCGAACCAAAAATTGCATGCTGACGAGGCGACGAGGCAACTTGCACGTCGAACCGACAACGGATAGCATCGAGCAACGGATCACAACGCACAGCGCAGTTGACCAAGTGCGTCGATATGCGGCCCGAAAACGCTCGCTCTCTGTCCACTGACCTCGGAGCGACCGGGCCAGTCGTCCACTCCGAGAAAACAGGCGCGCCAAGTTGTTTGCCAGAGCCTCAGCCGGTCGGCAGGGGAAAACAGAGGGTCGAAGGGTGCGGCCAAAGGTTCCATTGGTGTGCTGGCGGCGGTGGGCCAGTGGACGCGTCAGCGCCAACTGGTGGCCGTCGGCGAGCAGCGGCGGTCTCGCGCACCTTCTAATGACAGCGCGGTCGTCGGCAGAGAAAGGAAGTGGACGCCAGATGGGCGGCCAGGGGTCATCTGCGGTTTTTGCGGCCCTCCGACCACGCCGCTAGCGTGAGCGCGTTAATTGGCCGCCGCTGGTGCCCTCGGCCCGTCGGCCAACCCCAAGCGTCGTTGCCTGCCGGGATTCGGCTCCGGGGCGGCGGCATATTGCTCAGAGAAAAGGGTCGGCGTAATTATTCAGCTGTTGCCTTTGCGCCACCGGCCACGATTTGGCGCCCGCCGTTCCGGTCAGTTCACCGCGTGTACCGCACGCGCCGTCAGAACAAAAGCGACCGACGCTCTCGTGCGGGACGGAACCGCATAGAATCTACTTTAATCTCGCTCTGTCCGACGCCGACTTCTGCGTCTCGCGACGCGTTTCCGCTATGATCTTGCGGACCTTGGACTTCTCTGCCGACTTTTCAACTGCCTTGTCCGCAGTGTCGGCCGATGAAGCTTTCGACCTCTAAGACGCGCATACACAACGACCGTACGCACGCCAAACGTACTGGAAAGAGACCACCCACCGCGACGTGGGCGGCCCTGAGCTCCTTTCCCTTCCGGATGACGTCGGCGAAGAGCTGCAGGTAGTAGGCGACCGTGAGGAGCGTGTCGTCGTTGCCGGGCACGGGGTAGGTGACGAGCCGCGGGTCGCTGTCGCTATCCACCACCGCCACGCTCGGCACCAGCGCCTTCGCCGCCTGTACGCGAGCACTCACGAAAAGCCGCTCTGCAGGGGGGGGGGGGTGCGTCACCTCAACGACGGCGGGGTGCTGCCGACTGCCGGGTCCCAAGTAGGTGGAGGTGAGCAGGACGCAGTCGGGGAGGGGCACCTCGCAGCCGAACGCATGGCGGGACTCGAGAAGCCAGCCCCGCCGCCAGCGCCGCGTGTGCGAGTACTCGCCGCACTCGGCGGCCGCCTGCTCCACCAGCGGACGCTGCTCCCTGCGACGACGCGTTGATTTGCCGTGAAATCTATGAGACGCGGGCGCGGCGCGGCGCCGACCTGTGGGGGCCGACGAAGAGGACGATGCCGCCCCTGTAGGCGACGTGGCCGACGAAGTTGAGCGCCTTGCGCAGGTGCTCGGCCGTCTTGGACAAGTCGAAGATCTGAACAGAGGCAGCGGCGGCGTGAGAGAGAGCCCCCCCCCCCCCGCCCGGCAGCGTACCGTGGTACCCATCCTCTGGCCGTAGAGGAACTGCTTCATGACGGGATAGACAGTGCCGACCGTGTGCCCGTAGTGGACCCTCTTCAAGAAGAGTTCCTCAATAGTGAACATCTGCTCCACGCCGAACAGGTCCTCTTGGAGGACATCGTCTTTGGGATCGATCGCCTCTCTGCAACGCAGTCGTCGCTCGCTAGCACGAACCTGCTGTCAGTCAAACACTCAAGGTAGCATGGGATGCAGAACTGAATGAATGGGAAAGTAAGGAGGGGGGTTGTTTCACAATACAAGTTGTATTGTCATCTCTAGCAGAGATCAGTGCATCGAACGAATAGGTTCAGGTGAAGGAGCCCCTGGCAAAGTTGCTCTTACTTACGCAAAGATCGTACAGGTACAGTGTACTAGCACAAGTAACTAACAAATACATGGCCCTTCAACCGGGTACTGTGTCAGTCACGCCGGTACACAATGACAAAGGTGTTGCGATCTTACACAAGACCGGGCACCTTGTTGTTGTTGTTACCAGTACCACGACGTTGCTATTCCAAGACTGTGGGGGATGGATGGCTATCGCAGTGTAGTAGTAGTAGTCACCTCACCTGAGCATGTCGGGATAGATGTAGGCGCTGGCGAGGAAGGCGGCGTTGGGGGCGCGCTGGCGGCGTTCGTCTAGCGCGGCGGGTGCGCGGTCGAGTCCGGTGCTCAGCTCGTGCAGCGTCATCGTCGCGCCGCCCTCGCCCACGCGGTCCGCCTGGTACCAGTTGGGGTTGCGCAGTCGCTCGTCGAACTTGCCGTAGTAGCGGTCGAGGCGCTCCGCCGACAGCGGCTCCGTGTTGAAGTGCAGGCCCTTGCGCTTGCCCTTGCCACCCTTGTGCAGCAGCGCCGCGCTGCCGTGCCACGCGCGTCGCCATGTCCCCGCCGTACGCGCAGACGCCGAGGCGCACGCTCGTCCTAAGCAGGCCGGAGACAGCGCATGCATCGTCCCCCGCGATTTCAATTCCAAAACTTCCGGCATCAGACAAAAAGGGACAGCCGAGACAGCCAAGACAGCCATGCGTGAATATGAGAGTGTGTACGGTACGCAACATTTTTGAAAGGGTGGTTGATGCGCCAAGCATACGACACACATGTGTGACATAGCAAATCCAAACGTGAATGGCGCCCACGCGCATACTAGTGGACTCGCACCGAAGCAGAATAAATATATAATAAGAAATAAGCCGCCACCGGCGCACCAAGTGGCGTGACCTAGGGATTGAGATGCACCAGGTCGGCACCAATGCCTCCCGCCAGCGCCGCCTACTGGACGACGCATCCGTCCGTCGATGCCCTACACCGCCTTACCACGTTCGGACTGCTCGAGCTCCAGTCAGCGCGACGTCAAGCTCGACAGCGTCATGAGAACAGACTCCTTCCAGCAGCTCGGCACTGAAGGTCGCAGAATCTTCGCACAACGCCAGCAATGAAGTTGCTGAAAGACATGACCTACAGCGCGTTCGCCGACAGCGTCAAGAACGTGTTTGCTGAGCCCTCAGCACGCCTCGCATCCTCTACCCTCTGTCGCGCGACAAGGCACCAAGACGTGACGAGTTCCTCGCGCCTGCGCCACCTCGCCGAGACACGCCCTCTCCGGCCGCAACCTACGATCGCAGCATGTTCATCGGGACAAACTCAAAGTCTCTGCAGGAGAGACTGCTGCATGAATCCGAGCTGAAATCGACAGGATTATCGCAAGCTCCAGCCGACGAGTCAGCGCGGTCCAATGCGACACATCTCCAGGCAAGCACGGACAGCAATTCGTCGCCAGCCCCCGCCCCCAGCCGCAGCCGCCCCCAGAGGCGGCGGACGCCCACGCCAGCCACGTCGACGAAATCCTGCAACAACTCGCCCAGCACCCGCCGCGCCCCCTTCCCACGTCCCCTCCGCCCCACCCGCCCCCTCCGCCCAGGCAGCGCGCGCTTCACGCAGCCGCCCATCACGCAACCCACGCCACCGCTCCTCACAATTGCAAGTCGTCGACGAGCAGAGGCGCCGCATGCTCCGACGCCGCCAAAGCTGATGATCACCGTCGAGTTGGCGCCTGCGGCAAGACTATCGAGCAGCCGCTGGAGCTAGACACGGGCAGTGACTGCACGATCCTGCCGCGGTCCGCGCTCGCACTCTAGAGCCGCCGACTTAGCACCAATGCCACACCCTCGGGCCTACGGCAATGTCCAGCTCACCGACCTCGTGCAAGGCCGACTGCTAGCCACGCTCGCCTACGCCGCCGCAGCGCCCCGTGCGACGTGCTCGCCGAACGAGGAGGCAACGCCATCCTCGGCCGCGACGCCTTCACGCTTTCGCCTGAGCTAACGTGGAGCACGACCCGCCAGCCCAAGACAGCCGACGCACAGCTGACGCTCGACACATTGCCTCGCACCCGACGCTCTGTGGCGACAAGATCGGCTGCTATCCGCACTACAAACACAAGATAGTGTTGCGCCCAGGAACAGTACCCGCCATCACGCCCCTGCGCCAAGTCCCGCTCGCCCCAGAGAGATGACGCAGAAGGCCATCCTAGAGTTAGTTGACCAAGGGATCTGGGAGCCGTGCGACCGCTCCGACTGGCAGCACGGCCTCGTCCCGGTCGTCAAAGAAGATGGCAGCATCCGCGTCACGACGGATCTTTCGAGGCTGAACGTGGCCGTGGTTCCCAACCGCTACCCACTCCCTCGACCGCAAGACCTCTTCTTGCAGCTGCAAAAAGCCAAGTTCTATTCGAAGGTGGACCTCACGAAGGGCTACTTCCACATTGAGCTGATCCGCGAGCCGCCCGCTCACCGCGACCATCACGAGCGAGGGCCTCTTCCAATACCGCCGGCTCGCCATGGGTCTCAAGGACGCCGGCGCGGTCTTCCAGCAATGTGTCGCCAAAACGCTTCAAGGGCTGAATGGCGCAATCGCCTACGTCGACGACGTCTTAGTCTTCGGGTCAAGCAGAGCTGAGCACGACTGGCGCCTAAAGCAAGTCCTCGAGCGACTGCAAGAAGCCGACTTCGCCTGCAGCTCTCCAAGTGCGTCGTCGGCGTCACCGAAGTCAGCTTCGTCGGCCACAGCTGCGCCAACGGGCGGTTCGACCAGACCCAAAGAACCTACAGGCCATTCGGAACGCGCCACCGCCCACCGACAAGAAGGGAATACTCCGCTTCTTGGGAATGCTCACGTTCTACCAGGACTACATTCCCAACCTTGCCAAGCTAGCCGAGCCCCTGCGAGAAATCACGAGAAAAGACGCGAGCTTCGACTGGTCTGACGCGCGCCAACGGGCGTTCCAGCAGCTGAAGGAGCTGCTGACGACGTCGCCGAGCTGCACATCTTCGACCCCGCAGCCAACCTTCGCACCACCGATGCGTCAGCAGTGGGCTTAGGAGCCGTACTTTCTCAGATTCAAGACGGCCAGAAGTACCGATAGCTTTCGCGAGCCGCACACTGCAGCCACCAGAACGCCGCTATGCTGCCAACGAATTAGAAGCGCTCGGCTGCGTCTGGGCTTGCGAGAAATGGCAGCACTTCCTGCTGGGTCGTCCGTTCACGCTCCGAACGACCACTCTGCAAACCAAGCTCTGCTACAGCGCTTCAGCCATGGCGTCAAGGCGAACAAGTTCAATCGCTGGCACCAGAGACTGCAGAATTTTGAGTACACCGTGCAATACCACTCAGGTGCTGAGAACGTCGTCGCCGACTGCCTCTCGCGCATGCCGCTCATCAAGACACGCCGGCAACCACCAATATACAAGCCATCGTCATCGACTCCGGCATCACCTGGGAACGCCTCCAACGAGCCACGGCCGATGACAGCGTTCTCAGAGGATCATCGAATTCGTCGACAAGAAAGTCTGCCGCCCCCTCCTCGCTACGCCCATGAGCGCGTCTACCACAGCAGTCACAGGAGCTCACACGGACCAGAACCTCCTCTTCTTCAGCGAGCATCGCGTCGTGCTGCCCACGCGCTCCGCCGAGAAGTTCTCACCCGCGCCCACCGTGGACACCCGGGAGTCGCGCGGACCAAGTCCAGCCTTCGCCAGACCTACTGGTGGCCAAGGATGGCGTCAGACGTCGACGAGTTCATCAAGTATTGCAAACAATGCCAACTCTCCGCGAAAAGCTGTCCGCCCCCATCAAAGACTGGCCAAGGCCTGCCGAAAGCGAGCAAGCCCTGGGAGCGCATTGCGATCGACGTCCATGGACCCTACTCCATGGCGCCGACGCACCAGCGGTTCATGACGACTCTCATGGACCACCACTCTGGGTGGGAGAATACCTACTGTCGGGAGAGACATCTACGACGACCATCGTCAAATGGCTCAACTTCTTGTTCGCTCGCTACGGCCTCCCAGAGACCCTGCTCTCGGACAATGGCCGCAACTTCACGAGCGACGAGATGGAGCGCTACCTCCGCGACAAAGGAATCGTACACGCGCGCTCGCCAGTCTACCATCCAGAGGGCAATGGCCAACTAGAAGTATTCCACCGCTTGATCAAACACGGAGTTCAGACGTTTGAAGAAGGGGGAAGGTGGGATCAGAAAATCGCCGAATTGGTCGGCCAGTACCGACTGAGCCCGCGTGCCGACGGCAGACAGTCGCCAGCACGACTGTTCCTCGGCTGGAGTCCGCGACGCGACTTCCAGCCAGCCGGCCAGCTGAGCCCGCGCCCACCCGCGGTGGCGACAGAGGAGAAGCAAGCGCATGCGAAGGACACGCACCTGCGCGCGCGCGGCCCCTACGAGAGTGGCGACGAAGTGTTGGCGCGACGCCCGCTGAGCATGACGCCGAAAGGGACGTCGCCCTGGTCCAAGCCCCTCAAGGTCGTCAAAGTCTTGGGCAACAAGACCTACCGCCTGTCCGACGGCAACGTCTGGCACTCCGACCAGTTGCGCCGCTTCCGCCGGCAGCAACCGACACCAGCGCAGCTGCAGCCCCCTCTGCTGCGAAGGTCGACGCGGCTGCGCAAGCCAAGGATCAAGTACTCGCCTTGATCACCACTCCATCGAAGAAGGGGGTGGTTGATGCGCCAAGCATACGACACACATGTGTGACATAGCAAATCCAAACGTGAATGGCGCCCACGCGCATACTAGTGGACTCGCACCGAAGCAGAATAAATATATAATAAGAAATAAGCCGCCACCGGCGCACCAGTAGTTTTTACCGCTTCGCTTTTTTGAGGTGTAGAAATTGGTAAATTCTGTGCATTCTGCGCTCCCTCTGTTGTGTGAGAGAAATGTGATGCTTCGGTCGTTGGCACTGTCTACGCCGTCACCAAAGCTGGCAGCAAAACGACGGAATGTTGAGCCAGGTGGAGGAAAAAGTCCACCCGCCGTGAGAAGTTTGAATTTTGGCCTAAGCATAAGTATAACTAAGCCTAAGCCTAAGCCTAAGCCTGAGCCTAAGCCTAAGCCTAAGCATAACTAAGCCTAAGCCTAAGCCTAAGCCTGAGGTTTTATAATAATTTAATAATTAATAAGTTCCTAATTTAAGTCATTGAGTTTCAAAATGCATCGCTACAGTACATCTGCTGTAGTCACGCATGGCTGTCTCGGCTGTTTTGGCTGTCCTGTTTTGTCTAAAGCCAAACTTCCGGCTATTTTGAAAATATGCAACAAATACAACATACAACAGATGCAACAGATCACTGTTCCCTAGGTTCACTGATCACTGATCACAGATTACTGTTGCTTAGGCTTCAGCTTAGGCTTTAGCTTAGGCTTAGGCTTAGGCTTAGGCTTAGGAGGCGGGAACAGTGATCTGTTGTATGTTGTATTTGTTGCATATTTTCAAAATTGCCAAACTTCCGCAACTTTTTTTGCTGAAGGAAAGGTGGCAGAACGAGAGGCAGGCGCAGCGTGTTGTTGATACTGTAGTACACTTTTCAACTTTATTTTGGTCTGCGATGTGGCCGTGTGTTGTCGGCGTCGTCTCGCTAGGCAGCAGCACAGCAGCCAGGCGGCGGCCAGCAGTCGAAAGGGTCGCTCTGCTCAGCAGCGCAACGTATAGTTAGTTGTCAAGGCGCCGGCCCGGGTGTCGTTCTCGTTTCCTCTTCCCAACGACGGTGCTGCGTGCAGCGAGCGAGGGTTTCACCTCTCCGCTCCCTTCGTCGTTTCATCCTGCGGACAGGTTATTTGTTCCTGCTTCTGCGTTGAGTGTACGCAGAAAACGCATCGCAGCCGAAAACTGAAGGAGTTGACAATGGCGGCGGAGGACGCGCGACGTCTGGACGAGGCGAGCGCCGACTTTGCGGTGGCATTGTTGCGCGAGGCCGCCGTTGCGGGCGAGAACGCCTTTCTCTCGCCGGCCAGCGTGTCCGTCGCCTTGGCCATGGTCTACGCGGGCGCGGACGGCCAGACCGCCCAACAGATGAGTCAGACGCTCTTTGGAGGTTTGTTTGCTTCGTCTACCAGAAGGATGATAACCGGTTTTCAAGCTGGAACTGAACTGGCATGATTAGGTGTCCCAGCCGACGTGGTGCACGAGTGCTACAAGGCTTTCGTGACGGAGCTGCAGAAGACGCCCAAAGGTTACAAGCTGTCCACGGCCAACCGTGTGTACAGCCAGGAGAACTACGCGCTTCTGCCGGAATATCTGAAGAGGCTCACCCTGCATTACAAGAGCGAGCATCAGGTGGGTGATCAAACGTGGGACGACATGAGAGTCGAGTCATTTCCTCACTTTCCTCGACTTCTTTAGTTGGTGGACTTTGCCAGGAATCAGGAAGTGGCGGAAGCCATCAACACGTGGGTGGAGGCTCAGACGAACAATAAAATTAGGGATCTGATCGATCCGGCAATTCTGGGCGCACTGACTCGGCTGGTGCTCGTCAACGCCGTCTACTTCAAGGGCGACTGGGCGCACAAGTTCGACGCGGAGCGCACCTCGAAAGCGCCCTTCCACGTGGCTCCTGGCAAGGACGTCCAAGTTAGTCTTGTTTGTTTGTATGATATCGATTTCGAGTGAGCTGCTGGTCTCATTGAGTTTACTCTGACGTCATTTAGGTGGACATGATGTCCCAGACGGACAAGTTTCTCTACATGGAAGACAGTCAGGTGCAGGTGCTGGGCATGCCCTACGCCTCGTCGGACCTGGCGCTCTTTGCCTTCCTGCCGCGAGAGAAGTTTGGCTTGGAGGCGTTCGAGAGACAGCTGACGGGCAAGGCGCTGCTTCGCTACTTGTCCATGGCCCGCAAGACCGAGGTCGAGGTGCGCCGCTCAACGGCGCCTGCCGAGCAAGCAGGCATCGTAGTGTGTGTACGGGGATCGCAAGCCTATGTAGGTGCACTTTCCCAAGTTCAAGTTGGAACAGAGCTTCGATCTAAAGACGGCGCTGACGAAGCTGGGCATGGGCGACGCGTTCAGCGAGTCGCTCGCCGACTTCTCCAAGATGACCGGAAATAAAGACCTCTACGTCTCCGCCGTCGTCCACAAGGCGTTCGTCGAGGTTCCGCATTCCTCTCCCCTCTTCTTCCCGCGCTCTGTCCTCTGCAGCGCACACTCACTCCTCATTGGTGCGATGCTCCGTCCTCCCATCGATTTTGTCATCATTCATCACTTGGTTTCTTTCCCGAGTGTGCTTGTCACGTGTTGATTGGGACGTGGCCACGTGATTGGGAATGCCACAGCAGAGGTTGCTTCTCTTGCCCCAGGTGAACGAGGAGGGCGCGGAGGCGGCGGCGGCGACGGGGGTCGTCATGATGGCCATGTGCCTGCACATCCCGACCACCTTCCGGGCCGACCACCCCTTCGCCTTCGCCATTGTCGACGGGGCCGCCGCGGAGCCGCGCCTCCTTTTCCTCGGGCGCCACAACGGACTTTGACGACCCTTTGAATGGGAAGAGACAGACAGACCGACAGACTAGGCAAACCGCAGGCATTTTTCGCCAAAAGCGGAAGACGTGGTGGTCTCGTAGAAGTCGCTTTTGTGGATGGTTTGAGGGACGAAGAAGCGCTGTTTTTAATGGATCTGTCTACTCAGCTGTTCTTGCTTGATATTTCTCTTCTCTTTCTACTTGCAATCTTTGCGCGGTTCTGTACACTGTCGCGATCGTGCTGGGCTGTGCCTTCGCTTTCATTTGCACGGCGTCACCGTCATGCTGGAGGACAGAGCGTACTGTCGTTCTTCAGATCAACGAAGAATCGACCGAAGCAGCCGCTGCCACGGCCGTCGTCTGCACGTTTGGTTCGGCCGCCCCTTTGCCTCGCCCCAATCGTTTCGTCGCCAATCGACCGTTTCTCTTTGCGATATGTGACTTGAGAATGGGCGTGCTCTTTGTCGGCAGAGTCTGTCGCTGAATGCCCTTAGTACAGAGAAGAATGACGACCCATCCGCCAAGTCCCTCGACATTAAACCCGCGACGCAAAAAGACGACACCGAAATTTAGTTCGATTTGCCCTCTGCCCCCTGCGCTGCGTCTGCCCCCCTTGCCCCCTTTGACAGACATGCAGACTAGGAAGTAGGCAATCCGCAGGCATTTTTCGCCAAGCAGAAGAGGTGGTGGTCTCCTAGAAGTCGCTGTTGTAGCTGGTTCGACCGAGGGAGGAAGAAGCACTGCTTTTTATGGATCTGGCTACTCAGCTGTGATCTTTCTCTTCTCTTTCTACTTGCAATCTTCGCCCAATTCGACCGAATTTTGAAATAGTGCACGGAGTTCTTGTCTTTGCATGGTTCTGTATACTGTCGCGATCGTGCTGTGCTGTGCATTCGCTTTCATTTGCACGGCGTCGCCGTCGAGCTGGAGGACAGAGAGTACTGTCGTTCTTCAGATCAACGAAGAATCGACCGAAGCAGCCGCTGCCACGGCCGTCGTCTGCGGTCGTGGTTCGGCCGCCCCTTTGCCTCGTGCCAATCGCTTCGTCGCCAATCGACCGTTTCTCTTTGCGATACGCCACTTGAGAATGGGCGTACTCTTTGTCGGCAGAGTTTGTCGCTGAATGCCCTTAGTACAGAGAAGAATGACGACCCATCCGTCAAGTCCCTCGACATTCCACCCGCGACGCAAAAAGACGACACCGAAATAGTTCGGCGGGCATGTCGCCAGAACCAGGAACGGGGGTGTCGTTCGATGATGAATGTCGCGGGCGAAGCGCGGTGTGGTTGCGCGCCAGATTGCTGTGTAGACCTGCAGACGGTTTCACTCGCGAGCAGAGATGCAAGAGCCATTTGGGGGCGTTCCTTTTCGTTGCAGTTCCCCTCCGCTTGCGCTCGTATAGTACTTCGCGATCGGAAAGACGCGACACATGACATGTCGAGGTAGACGCGACCAACATATGATATAGGCAGTTGGAAGTGGCCATTCGACCGCTTTGCTGGAGTCGCATTCCCAGAACGGAACTGTCCGACGACGTCGAGTTAGAGAAAAACGACATTAGACAGATTCTCGTTCTTGCCATGAGCATTGTCTTGACAAACGGCTGTTGGCGCTTGTCGCTTTGACATATGTTCCTTGATTTTCCAGTCTGGAAACCAGTCCACTTTAGTGGCTTCATTCTGACCGGCATGACGGCTTCGGCTTCAATTTTTTTTTTTGAACGAACAGCGTTGTGTAGTTTGATTGTCCATCGCCGATTGCAGGTGAATGAAGAGGGCAGTGAAGCGGCGGCCGCGACCGCAGCCGTCATGATGACCAGATCCCTCATCAGACCGCCACAGAAAGCCCGCTTCTCAGCAGATCACCCTTTTCTGTTTACCATTGTCAATACTAGACTGCACACGGTCATGTTTTTGGGTCGCGTCGCCCGCCAGGAAGCCTCTTGATTCAAACGTTGGCAAACATTAGTGGCCCAGGAAAAATTGATATCTGCTGATACATACAATGCACATAACGTCGAGTGATGTGTGACAAGAGCAAGCCTTTCGTGTGGTGCATTGAGTTGGCGTCTCATTATGTGGAACTGAAGTTGAGGGCAGTGTTGTCATCATGCAGCCTGGTGCTTCAAACCCTAAATGACAATTGCCTATTATGGTGTAACTGGTGGCTCTCTGACGCTGCTACACTTACATGGTACGTAGAGCTTGAAACAGATGCGCCTGCGTCCTGCGCTGTCACTCATCGTATCTCCGAGAAGGTGCATATTCGTCCTGATTTTCCAGTCTGGTAACCTGTACATAACGATCCTCTAATCCACTTTGGTAGATTAGATTAGAGGAATTATGGCAAGCATGTTTCGTTTCTTTGGCAGCCATGCTTTTCAATAGTTTTGAACCAGCAGCGTCGGCCAGTTTGACTGTCTATAGCCGATTGCAGGTGAATGAAGAGGGCAGTGAAGCGGCGGCCGCGACTGGAGTGCTCGTGAGGAAGAAACGCCGAGCCGCCCCGTTGATGAAAGCCCAGTTCTCAGCAGATCATCCGTTTCTGTTCACCATCGCCAACACTAGACTGCACACGGCGCTGTTTCTTGGACGCACCGCGTGCCAGGAAGAATCTTGATTCAACTAGTCGTGAGTGGGAGTGACTACGAGCCCAGGAATACAGGCGTCGTGTGATATGGTGCGCTGACAACTGACAAGCGCAATGGACTCGCGCGCTCAGTTGGTGTCTCATTGTAAAGAAGTGAAGACGAAGCCAGCGTTGTAGTGAGAGATGGCGCGCGACGAGAGAGAGGGGCGCAGCTGTCCATTGAAGCGAACAACGGCGACGGGGTTGAGGGCGAGACGGTGGGCGAAGCGCACTTATCTCGCCATCATTCAGTCGACCTTACGCCGCGATACATCCCTCCTGCTCTTCGTCGCCGCCGGCGACATTCAACGCTGCGCATGTCAGCTTCTTCGGCACGAACGTCCAGCCTGCTGCAGCGAACTCAGAGGACCATTACTATTGTACCTATCAAGTGTGTGCCTCTGAGGCGATCCTACAGTTATAGTCGCAGACAACAGATACCGTAAATCCTCCAATACACCCCCCTCCAATAGTCCGCCCATGCAAATTTTTTTGAAAAAAGGAGCCCCCCCAAACCCCGGGAAGGGAAGAAAAAAAGCCCCCGGGGACGGAACAGACAATATTTTTGTCCGGCTTGTCGCTCTTTTACTGATGGCGCATTTTTTCTGGATGCTGCAGTCTGGAAGTTTGTTCGTGACAATTCACTCGTCCACGTCGGTGGCTTCATGACCGTTGCTGCTGGATGCGCTTTTGAACTAACAACCTGGCTAGTTTTGAATGTCCATTGTCGATTAAGCGGCGGCCGCGACCGCAGTCGCCGCGAACACCTATTGCCTGATCTCACCGACGAAGAAAGCCCGCTTCTCTGCAAATCACCCGTTTCTCTTCACCATCGTCAATACTCGACTGCACGCGGCACACTTTCTCGGACGCATCTCGGCCGGGAATTGTCTTGATCGAAGTTGATTGGCAAACACTAGCAGTTGAAGCGGTACATAGGTACGTCGTGTGGTGTGTTGTGACAAGAACGAGAGCTTCGTGTCGTGCGCACGGCGCGCATGGCGAGCAAGTGAAGTCGAACTGAGGATTGTAGAAGCTTGAACTGAATGAGAAGGCAGCGCAGAGAGCACTTCACTTATTCGTCACGTCAGCTTTCGCTAGTCGCAGGTAGAACCCGGCCTTCCTCGGTGCCTTGTCGAGTGCGGACCCGGTCTACAGTTTCCTCTTTACTTCCAGTTGTGACAACCGAAACGCCCAGCATAGAATTGTGACTAGCAACCAACCAGACGCTGAGATTGGCACAGTTGGCGTGCGCGAATCACCAATTGTCAATATTGCTGGGGGAAATGCACATTGTACGCTTATTATTATTACCAGGGACGGGTCAGTAATTGCACAAGGTTGAAGTTGCAGTGGTCGGGGTGCGTACACAGATGCTGTGGGTGGACTAGACGGTACGCGGGGATGGCAAGACTCTTGGTGGCCTATGCGACTAGAGAATCTCCTACTGGTGCGCAACCCGAGCTCCGACATCCTTGGCTTCACCCAACTATGCCTCGTGACGTCACATCTTGGAAGTATTGTTTACGTTGAGTATTTGATACCGTTTTCGCCTGAAACTGTTTTCGGACACTTTGCAAAGGTAAAACCCATGTCGTTTTGCCATATTTGCCGTACCTGTAGGGCAGAATGCGATTTTTGGGAGTGGAGGAGCCGCTGGCAGGGGATCCAACAACGAGCGGCGACTGGTCGGGCGTCGGCGGCACCGTGGAGGCGGTCCTCGGCGGTGGCGTCGACTGGGTGCCCGGCGTGGGCGTCGACGACGGCTGTTGCTGCTGCTTGCCGTTCATCTTGGCCGAGAGTTCTCGGAAGCTGTCGCAGTCGCTGCGTCGACGGTAGCGACGGATTCGGCGCAGCATCTTGTCGTCGGCCGGCTTCTGCTGCTGGCCCACAGCCGAGAGCTCTTCGCGTCCCAGCGACCGTCGAGAGGAGCGGTTCTTCGAGTCGGACGAGGAGCTGTTGTGACCCGGAAGCCAGTCGCGCAGGTGGCTGCGGAACTGACTGAAGAGTCCCCCGCCAGCCGAGGTCGAGCGGTTCGCAGCGCCGCCACCCTGACCGCCGCCGGCCGATCGTCGACGTCGCTCGTCGGTGTGTCTGTCGACGACGGCCGTGATGACGGTCGGCTCTCGGTTTGGCGTCGACGGAGAGGGAGGAGTGGCGATGTGGGGAGGACTGGGCGGCGAAGCCACGATCGTCGGCTGCGACTGCAAGGGCGCCCTCTCTGCGGGGGCCGCGTTCGACTTCGCGCTCGATCTTGGGGACCGGTTCGCTAGAATTCACAAAGTTCACAAAGTTGCAGAACTTTTTGGTTTGCGTGCAGACTAGAAAATGGGCAAGCAATACACTACGTAAATAAAAAAAAAGTAAGAAGAAAACTGCATGCGCCGGTTCGGTACGTTCGTAGACCCACCCAAGCCTCTCCATCTTTTTAGGTAGCGTATCCATTTCGCTGTCAAGCGCACATTGCATTGGAGGGGGTGTTTCGGTGTTGGTGAGTTCTTGGCGCTCACCAGGGAGTTTGGGGGAGGCGACGGCCCTCTGGGCGGCGATGTGGGAGTCGAGCTCGTCGGCGAGCGTCGGCTTGCGGACGGGCTTGGCCGAGTGGTCGTGCTGGAGCCACTCCGTGCCCTCGGCCTCGTCCTTCTCGTTGTCATCGTCGAGCGACTCGTCGAAGCTGCCTGAGCACGCGCATCGCGCGTCGACGGCAATCGCGTGGACGCGTGAGTGCCGAGCCAACCGAACCCTGCCATCTGCTGACGATCGTCAGACCGACGCCCTTCTGGTGCGTGCTGAGGCCGTCGTCGTCGGCGAGCGCGTTGCACTGCGTCACCGTCAGCTCGCTCGGACCGCCCTCCTGCCGCTTGGCCCGGCTGTGTCCTGCAAACCCTGTTTTGTGTCTCTCACAAATCATATCTACCGTACTCCTCTGCCGAGTTGTGCCCCACCTCTCCGTTTCTTGGCCACTGTGACGCTGGCCGTTCCCGCCGTGGTGGAGCGTATACTGCGCGCCGTTCGTTCGGACGCCTCTGCCCTTCTCTCCGTGGTCAGGTGGTCAAAGTGAACTGCGGCCGATGCTCCGAGACTGTTGTCGTCCTTCTCCTCAGTCTTCGCGGCACCGCTGGCGGTGGCGTTGGTTGTCGTCGCGAAGCGGTCGGGCGGACTGAGGTTGTCGTTGGCCCAGTCGCAGCTCTGCGGCGCCGTCGCCATTGGCGGACTCGTGCCGCTCGACGTCAGCGTGCTCTTCTGCTGTAGCGGCCGCCTTCGCGGCTGCGAGATGGGCGGCGCACCGGCCGGCGGCGAACGGCCGGCGTTCTCGTACGAAGAGCCCGTCTCCGCATTGCCGTTGGTGGTGTTCGCGGCGAGACGAGCGTTGACTTGGTCCATGACGTCATCCAAGTTGACCGCTCCCAACTTTGGCCTGAACCGTAAGCGAGGGGGTGGCTGAATCCTGCAGCAGCTTGAAGATCACAAATGTGTACCTGAGGAATTCCTGCCTTTTAAACTTGGGCTGCTTTTGGGCGCTGTCCGTGGGCGAGGTTGTGTTGGCGCGATTGGTCGAAGATCCGGGCGTACGCGGCAGTCCGGCGTCCTGGGAGGCGCTCGGCCTCCAGGGAGGAATCTGCGCGCCCCGCTTCAGGTTGTCCGACTCGGCGTCCGTGGCCGTCGTGGGCTGGACGCCGACGCTGGGGCCCTTGCCAGAGTCCGGCGCTGGAGGGAGGGGTCCGTTGCTCGCCTTGTAGAGGGGCGGCTTCTCGTCGTGGCCGCCAGCGCCGCCGGCCGCCTTGTCGGCGGCGGCGCGGCCGCGCCTCTGCGACGACGAGGACGCCTTCTTGCCCACCACCGTCTCGTAGTTGACCTCCCAGTCGAAGGGGTCGTCCATGCGTACGTTGTACCTGCAGCGGCTACCGACCGGACTGCAGCATTGCGACTTTGCGAGGTCCTAGAGGGCGTCCACCTGACGATGACGAGCTTGAGACTGCGCGTCAGGAGGTCGTAGTCGGGCTTGTCGGCGTACGTCAGGCCGCTGATGTGGCGCGCGAAATCGCGCAGTTCGCTCGGCGTCGAAGGGTCTATGAGCTTCTCATAGCCGTACTCCTCCTTCATCTTGCCCACCTCGTCCTTGTCCTTCATCTGCAACTGCCGACCGACATGTTTTGAAGCAAAGCAGACGCGTTCAAAGTTCAACGCGTGTCGGAAAGTACAAGTGAAGTACAGGTGATAAGTAGAGTGCAACCAACCTTCCTCCAAGGTAAAGATCCATGAAGAAACTCGACCATCATGTAGAAAAGAGACCATAGGTCGTCCTGTCGACCCATCTCCTGCACAAAACAACACATCGCAGTCACACTGCAATCGCTTTCATATGTATGTATATACGGCTGTCGGGTAGGTACACAATGACGTATCCAGGGAAAGCGTTCTACGTTACTGAGGCAACGCCAGTTCTTTCTCAGCAGATATTTGAGATTGTCAGCATTTGAATACACGTTCAGTTCGTAAGCCTTGTACATTGTGTATGGATTTGAACGCACTTATGGTGCGTCAGCATTGTACATGTACGGACGCAATCACACAGCGCCAGTGCTCACCCTTCACGTGTATGCACCTATGAATTGTATGGACGAGCAGACCTTGTTTTTGTGGGCGGTGAGTGAGGCGTAGCGGACGGTGCCGCGGAAGCCGGCGGCGCTGCGGGGGCTGCGGACGTCGCCCTTGGCGTTGAGGTACTGGCGCGCCAGGCCGAAGTCCAGCATGTACACGCTCGACGAGGTCGACGCCAACTTGCCCATCGCGAAGTTCGACTGAACACCCCAAGAGCGTTCTCAGCCCCCACGTGTGAACGGGCAAAGCAGCGACAGTGTCAGTGACAGTGAGTCGCCGTATAGCTGCCGACCAAAGACAGTGTACTCTATGAGACGTCTACTGCGTTCGAAAGATATGGCACTTTTTGCACCAGCGCTGACGTAAAATATTGCTCTAAGAGCTGTGGCAGTAATTCGATTACTGTATTCGCTTGTAATTGTATACGGAGGACAAGAGGACGCAAGCGTGGCCATGGACCCGCACCGGTTTGACGTCTCTGTGCAGGAATCCAATGGAATGTATTTCCTCGATGCCTTCGAGTATCTGCAGCGAGAGGCGGATGGCGGTGGAGAGACTGAAGCACTGCTTGGGTGACTCTCTGCGCAGGTCGGCCAGGTTGCGGCCCTGCAAGCTCATGATCAAGTAGTTGAACTTGTCGTTCCGACCGCAGCCGAAGAACCGGCACGCGTGCCGCTTGCCGCCTGCGACGAGCGAGGTCGGCTCGCTGAGAGAGAAAGCGTCGCGTGTCATCAATCGACCCGCACACCTTGGAGCCTCCTCAGCACGGCCACCTCCATCTTGAGCACCTGCTTGTTGGCCTTGCTCGACTCGACCTTGACGGCCACCGCTTCGCCGTGGTTGTGCGTGTCGATCGCCTCGTAGATCTCGCCGAAGCCGCCGCCACCGATCTTGTGATGCTGAAACGCGCCGTCTCAGAGCCTTCAGCCGAGCGGTCGCCCGACAACACACGATTTTCCAGCGATCGCGAATCAGCTGGCCCGTCTGCAGGATCTCTCCCTCGCTCGAGCTCGTCATCGCGGCCAACCCTCTCTAGTCGGTCGGCGCAGCACACGAGGCGTCGGAGTGCCGAATCAGTGAGCGCCAATCAATGTACAATGAATGAGCCGGCAGCGCGCTGCTCCCATCAAGCTCCGCAGCTGCCGTCGCCGTCGCCGCAGACGACTGCAGCGACGTAATTATTGCAGGGAAACATGAGGCATGTGGGAGAGGAAGCAGGCTTTTCTGGAAAAATAAATACTCCGTAATCGCTTAATATAGTAGGCTGATTTGTGCGCCTCCAGTCGCTCGATCGCATTAATAACGGAAGGATAACGCGGCTGCTGCTGTTCGAATGGGCGCGCCAATTCATAAGCCGAAAAAGAGAAGGCAATCGCGGCCTCGAGGCATCGCGCACAGACAACTAGGGGGCCAGTCAGAATTACGGACTTAAGACATGAGAGGGCTGTGGATGGGGCCTAATCAAGCGGCGTCTTTCCTAGCTAGCAGGCAGGAAGGAGCCAGTCACAGTCAGTCGAGGTGTAGCCGCCGAGGCCACTCCACTCGGTTACTTAGGAGACAACGCTAACATGGAGCGCTCGCCGTGCCGCCCGCGCCCCGCAGGTGACGCATTCGCGGCGCACAGGTGACTAAATCATCAACGCGCACAGTCCGCGTCGCCAGTGTTTGTTCTACGCAAGAAGACTCCGATGACGACGTCGCAAGTTCTACGCATGTCCGCCGCTGCTGTTCCTCGCGGGCTGCGCGCGCGTGCCGCGGGAACGTCGGGACCTCGTTTGTCGGACTGGCTGGCAGGAGCTTATCGGCACGCGCGCGTGTCGCTAGGCGTCCAACAAAGACGAACAATTGGTCGTCGTCGCCACTCGAGAGTATCTGCTCCCCCGGGAGGGACGCGTTAGCGCGGCGCCTGCACAAGCTAGCGTGACAGGCGCAGGCAGGGGCCATGCCGCAAACAACAGGCGCAAGTAGCAAGTGGGTGTGTGGCGCAGCAGCGAAGCGCGCCTTCTCTCTCTCTCTCTCTCTCCTCTCCAAACGTTCGTCTTTCTTCTCCTCCGCAAGGAGCTCCCGGTGCCGCAAAGGAGCGGCAGCGAAAGTGAAAGGCTGCGCGCGAGAGAGCCTACGGGGGTCTGCAGTCCGGCCAGTCAGTTGGAGTCGGCGACGACAGCCTCAGCAGAACCGTCGCTTAATAGGACTTTTAACGGCTTTCCATCTCTGTATCAAACGCCATGGCGCGGGACGAGGCGGCGCGCGCTCGCGCGCCCCACGCGGCGACATAAAAGCCGAGCCAAAGAAGCGCTAATGGCTTTTGGGCCGTTCGTCTCCGTCTTTGTCGCAAGCGGCCCCAGCGCGAACGCCTCGACAACTTGGCCAGCTACATAGCTGACGTAAGTACGTGGGAATCAACGCGACTCCTGGGCCACCAATCAGCGGCGGGTACAACACTTGTAGTTGGAGCGCGGCGTCTGTCGGTCGCGTCAGCCCCAACACCGTGGCAGCGGCGGCCAAGCGCCGGGCCGTGTCAACACCAATTGGTCCTACGCCTCCGTCGTCTGCTGCTGCGGCCGCTTCTGGAAGTCGGCTGAAGACGACGACGAGCGGCGCCGATTCGACACAATTTGACGCGCTCGTTAGGCTAGGCGCCGCGGCGTCTTCTTGCCTCTCTTTCGGCTTCGCTTGTCTCCTCGCGCCGCCGAATTTCTGGCCGAGGGCGGATAGCGGCCGACCGAGGCGGCCAGCAGATGGCCGCGGCTCGCGGGCCGGGGCCAGGCCGAGAGTCAGAGTCCGAGCCAGGATGCCCAGTCAGCGGCACCCTAGCCGAGCGCGCCCTATCCGATTACCGCCGCAAGTTTCGACGTCGTCCGAAGACGACCGCTCAGCACGCCGCGGGAACACCGCCAACACAATTTTCCCTCGATTCTGATTTTCCCGGTGAAGCGCCAAAAAATACAGCTCGAAAGTAGCGTCGGCGGCGGGCGGTTTGAGGGCCGGCCAAGTAGACAACTGCTCTGAAAGTGGGCGGACGGATGCGGATCTCCGCCAGGGATTCGCGCCGCGTCGGCCGTTACCAATCAGAGCGCCGACTCCCGGGGGGCCGGGTAACAATGGGCTCATATGCACCGCCGAAACCGCACTTTCCTGCGCTCGCCGAGGCCGATATACGCGTTCGAGCTTGGCAAACGCGCCGTAGCAAGCCGACACCTACTCTCAGGGCAAGATTTGTAGCTGCGTCGGGCGGAATCGTACTGGCGCTTCTTCGTGTGTCAGTGGCGCGCGCGCAGCCCAACCGAGTGGCAACTGGCAACTCTTCAAGACTCCTCTCCACTCGCGCTCCAACCGGCAGCGCCGACCGCAGAGACGGCGGCGCTCACTATGAACCGAGTTTCAGCAGTGAAACAAAAACAAAACGAACAGGGTGGGCGCAGGCAGGCATCTTTCGTATTTTTTTCGGCCCGTGGCCGCATGAAACCTAGGTGGGAGGGGGAGGGCGTTCACTTGAAGATCTTGCCCTGGTTGAACTTCTGGCGGCCTTCGAAGTCACCTAAACGATCGCTCGCTAGGGAGGGAGTTTACACCAGCTCCCTTGCTGCCTGCTAGTGCAGTTCACGCACCCTCCCATGCGAAGTACTCGTTGACGAGCTTCTTGACCTTGTCGTCGGCCGGGTCGAGCTTCTTCCACTCGTACGACTCGTAGTCCGTCTGCCAGTCGGCCGACAGCTGCAAGCGACGGACGCGCGTCCTCCTCACCACCACTGTGGCGAGGGGGGGGGAGGGACGCACGGGGAAGGCGAGCTCCTGTCCGCGCCAGAGCCACACGCCCGAGATGGTGGACGCCTTGTCGTCGCCGAAGAGGCAGACGCTGCCGAAGGCGTTCTTCTTGAGCTTCTCCAGCCGCTGGAACATGCCTGCAAGGACGACACACGAGTCGGTCGGTCAGCTGGTGGAGCTGCAGGCGGCGGCGGCGGCGGCCGTGTACGTACCTCCGATGAGGTTGCAGCTCATGAAGACCTTGCTCAGCTCCGAGGGGTACTTGTACTCGCCGTGCCACAGCGAGTAGTGCTCGGCGTCGAAGTGGCTCCAGAAGTACGGGATCGCCTTCTCGACCGTGTCCTCGTTCGAGTAGACCCTCTTGAATTCGTCCATGTTGAACGTCCTAACGCGCAGCAGACAATTGCGCCGGCGCATTCGCAACAATCGCGGCTCCTCATGCCCACCGACCCCTTGGGCATGGCGGCGAACGGGTCGGTCGCTTTGGGCTCGGAGACGGCCGGCTCGTCGTCGGCGTCATCAGCGGGGGCGGGCGCGGCCTTCTTCTTCTCGTCCTTCTTGTTCTCCTTGGCCGCCTGCTGCTGCTGCTGCTGCTGCTGCTGCGCGGACGCGGCGCCTTGTCCGCCGTGATGGCCGTGGCCGTGCCTGTGCCCGTGGTGGCCGCCTCCCCTCTTGTGGCGCTTGTGCTCGCCCGCGGCCGCCGTCACTTTGGCCAGGTTCTCCTTGTACTTGGCCGCTGCAACGTCGACACGCGTCGGTCCCCCCACGCCAGCCTTGGCAGAGGAGGCGGGGGAGGGGAGGGCGGCCTCACGGTCGAAGTGCTGGGCGGTCTCGCAGAGCTGGAGGTCGCCCACGACGCTCTTGGTCTGCGGTTGGCCCATGACGGTGCGGAAGTGCCGGGTGACGTTGACGAACTTGGCGCGGTCGGCAGGCTCGAGCACGTGCTGGTAGAGCAGCAGCAGGTCGAAGGCGACGCTCACGTCCGCGTGGCTCATGCGCTCGCCCACGAGGAAGGTGCGCTCGAGCAGGTAGGCGTCGAGCAGCGACAGGGCGCCCTCCAGCTGTGACTTCGCCGCCTCAAACGTCTGAAAAAGCGCACACGTGTAGTGGACAGATGACAAGTGCGGGGGGGGGGGAGCAGGGAATGCGGACCCTTTTGTCGTGATTGGTCGCCAGCGAGAGCGAGGGCAGCGCCACCTGCATGGCGAGCGGTGCCAGCGTCGTGTCCGAGTACTGGAACCACTGCGCCACTTGCGTAGTCTCCATCGCGTTCGTGCCCTCAAGTGGTGTACTGTCTAGAATCCGCCCAACGAACGAGACAAGCGATCTCTACTTTGAGCTTGTCGCCGGCAAGCTTCCAGCCGATCGCGAATGAGCCGTGCAGCTGATGATCGCCCTCGCAGTACGTCAAGCCCTACGAAACAACAGCGCAATCCTTTCCAGAACGTTCTACACGGGCACATCATCAAACGAAGCGAACCATGGCCGAGAGGGGGCAGTCCTTATTGAAGGGCTTGTTCTCGACGGAGACATCCGTGCCTCCGTACTTGGAGCAGACGAGGGCGCTCTGAGTGCGCGGATTCGACGGATTCCCGTACAACGTCTAAATGAAATATTTCCAAACAGCCAAAAGTGCGATTACAATTGGTATGCAGCAAACCCCGGCCGGCATTCTGACTGCGACTTGACTGAACAATCTCTAGAATTCCTATCAACAAACTGCAAGCGAATCGAACAACACAACTTTGCGTCACAAAAAAAAAAATGGAAACTGCAAACGGAAGGAAAAAGGAAGCGAGTCTGGAAGGAAGACGTAACACTGCGTAATTATTTGGGTGCGTTGCAACTTTCGTTCTTTTTCTAGTCGCCTTTCAAAAGATATGTGACTTTCTGCGGATTGGCAGTATGCACCATGCGGATCCAGAAAAAAATTTCGGAGGGGGGAAGGATTTTGCAGAAGGGAGGAGAACCCTGTTGAACTTTTTGGATGTTGGGCCATTTTGGCAGTGTTTTGGGCACCTAATCGGTACATTTTTGACGATTAACGAATATAAACCGCACCTCAGGCGAATATTTTGCTGTTTTCGGCCATCTAAAATCAACTTTATGCTGAAAACTAGGCCCACTAGGCGCGTTTCTTCCCCCAAGGCCCGTCTTTTTCCCCCTTCCCCCCCCCAGATTTGCGATTTCGGGAGGGGGAATTCCCCCTTTCCCCCACCCCTGGATCCGCTACTGATAGTGCCCCAAGAAGCAATTTCGATTTCCACATTCAATCCCATAGTCTGAATAGGACCTATAGTTCATATTTGCGGTACATAATAGCATAGTTGCGGTATATAGCATACCAAGACCTCCAACCGCCTTACACCATTGGAGAAGGGCATTACATACCGAAAATACCGAAAGATTTTCAGTGTACTCATCGTGTTAGTGCGTTAGAAGTGCGTTTTCAAGCATGCATTTGTAGCTGTAGCTGTGTACTACGCCGACTGGCGCCGCGTTTTCGCCTTGCAGACAAAGTTGGCGGCCATTGGACACGCGCCGTCTACTCTGCTCAAATAGACGGCCCGTTCTGGCATCCGCTGGCGCGCAGTATCAGGTTCTGTCATCGTCTCCTCAACGCCCTTTCACGTTTGATCCCGTTTTCGAGTTGTTGTTCGCGCTCGCTTCCCCACTAGCGCCGTGCGCACAGTCGGGAAAGCGCCACTGCTGTGAGGGACAAAGAACCGCTCTCTAAGATGGCGACTGCTCTGGCGCTGCTACTGGTCGGAGGACTAGGCCTACACGTCAGCGGAGCGCTCGATGGTCAGCTCGCGGCGCTCTTGGCCCAGCAAGGTGTAGCTTGGACACGTGACGCTGCGTCTTGCTCGGTTCCAAACCAGAAGCGTGCCGAGCCGTCTTAGACTGGCACCATCTGTATCCGTACGGGGAAGGTGCCTGCGACAAGGACCTAATAGGTCGACCCTGGAACGACCAGCAAATCGACTTGGACTTCTTTCTGCCGTTCCATGGATTTCGTTTCAACTACACGTTTGTGAGTACGGCACGAAGCTTTTCCGATGATTTGTTCGGCAGAGAACTGCTGTTGCACTGCATGTTGGCATATTTTCTGTGTCTTTTATGGTTCGCCCCAGCGGCGCAAAGCTGCAGCGGTTCTGTCGCGCTTTCTTTCAGATCTTTCCTGAGGGCTTCATCGCCTTTTCCTTTCCGCAATACATGCCGTCACCGTACACCTTTCCCGCACCGAACTGGCCACGAGACAAGGACTCGTCGTTCATTGCGCCCTTCATGTCAGAGGCTGCCTCCATGTCAATCGGGCCCACGCCCGTTTCGCATCTCTGGCATCGTCTGATTCGTCGGCGTTGGAGAGGTCCTTACGCAGTCCGCTACTCTTGCCGACCTGCTGAACCGGAGCGCAGGACCAACGGGGGCGAGGACCAGAGGCTGAAAGCGATCGAGGGCTACGTCGAAGACCCAGACTTGCTGGAGCAGCTCTCGAGGTGAGCGGTTGGCAATTCAAGGGCAAAAACGCTTGACCAATCTTGGCAGCGACCTGCGTGAGACGATGGTTGGGGCGCGCGGCTTCAGCGCCGACTATGCACTGATTGTCACCTGGGAACGCATGGGCACAGGTGGCGCGTCCAAGATTTTTACCCTGGACAGCGTTAACGAGGTCATCAAACGGGTCTGTGAAGTACATTTGTTTGATTAGCGATGATTAGATGTGTACAATCGCGGGTTCAGCTGAGAACGTTTCAACTGGTGGTGTTGACAGATGAGATTCGCACGTATGTGATGTTCAATTATGGCAACCTCAACACCGGCCGAGCATATAGTGAGCTTAGCAGCCGAGAAGCGGAGCAAAGCACGAATCAGTTAGTACTGCTGAAATGGCTTCTGACTAGGTCCAGGGACAGCGATCGCAGGCTTCAATGGTGGAAATGGCACTGGATTCTATTCCATGCCCTATTCAATGGAAGACAATCTGGACATGCTTGTGCACAGCGGCTCCTCTGAGACAGCCGGCCGGTGGACCGCGCGCATTGATGAGGATATCGTCCATGGGGGCTGCACCAATGACAGCACTGGTTGGCTAGTTGCCAATTCTCGCCAGTTTAGTGAGATTGTCGAGCGTCAATTAGGCGAGCTGCGCACTCACACGAAGCAGGTCAGTCTCCTGGGTGGCATGATGCTGAATGTCTCTGGTCCATGCTTCACCGGAGATCAGGACGTCAAGCTGCACATTGACACCATTGTCTGCGATTGCCAAGTGGTACGTACCGGCATTGTTTGTCAAAACTATTGAATATCAAACAATTGGCACTCTGTTGCATTATACGCAAACAAAACAACGATATTCGCACTTTACATCCGGATTTCTTCAGCTTTCAATGGTGGTGGCCCGTTGCTTCATTCCCATTGATTCGCTTAACAAAACTGGTCATGTGGATGCTACGCTATCTGTAGATGGTGCTCACTTCAACTCATTTACTGCTGTTATAACAATCGGTTAGTGTGGTACAGCATCTGTTTTCAACATTTCGGTGTCAACATCTGCAACAACAGTATCTCTATTATGAGGTCTTTGAATGCATTACTTTGTTTCTATTAGTAATGCATACCATCAGGGAACCCTCTTCTTTGAGCTTAGAACTGGGGAGGGGTTGGAAAATGGACGGGTGGACTCTCCTTGTAAGATGCAGAATATCTGTACTTGCTTCGCTTGCAGTGGTTCCATCGGCGGCTGGCCATGATGTGAGGCTGCTGGACGAGCCGCGCAGTGATACGAACAAATGGAGAAACTGGAAGGCGGAGCGGCTGACGGTCGAGTGGAGCCGTGATAACCTCACGAGCGTGGCCGACGCCCGCGTCAACATCGACCTCTGGAGCTATCGGCGGACACCTGGCGGCAGCACTCTCGTTAAGGTGACTCGCGTTCTCGTGAGCGTGATGGGAACGTTGCAAAGAACGACGAATGCGGGCTAACGCAGATTGCGAGGATCGCGGAGGGACTGCAAAACGCGAGCCGGCACACGTTCGATCCCAGCTCCGTCGACAGCAGCGCGGCAGTGGCAGACGCCTGGCAGCAGTTTCTGGGCGGCTTTGTGCACGTTCACGTGGACGAGAGCGACCGAGCCGACAACCGAGGCGACCTCATGTACTGGTCGCGACCTGTCCACTTTGGATGGCTCTTCCGGTCAGTCCGACGACAGTCAACACGGTAGTATTTTTGGTACATATGTACCGCGAGTCGGGAGATCGGCGGTGACGCGCGCCGAGATCGCGGCCGCTCGGAGATTTGGGCGGGACGGTCCAGGAGATCGCGGCGGTTGACCCGGAGTACTGGCCGGGGGGAAGAGGAGTGAGGGGGGGGGGGCGTGATTGATCGTCCCGCTCGGTGCGCGCAAAGGGATACTTGTAAAAACAATGTCTGTGTTTATGTTGGCGGGTTGTTATTTCCGCAGAGGAAAAGAAAAAGGTCGGGTGAGTTAGAGGAGGCGCCCCCGGCGTTCTCGTGCTGGAGTCGCGCTCAAGTTTACTCATGAGATCGATCGATGGGTATCCCCGTGGCATTAGGGTCATCAGGGAAGCGTTCGTACGGAATGCAAAGAAAGGGAAATAGGAGTTGCAGTAGAGATTCAACAATTTAGGATGACGGAGTGACCAGGGAATTAGATGGACAATTAAATAAAGAAACGCCCCCCTCCCCTTATGAGCTTCCTTTCCCGTGGCGCGTGTTCTCCCGAGTCTGCGCGTTCGCCCCCAGTTCGCGGTCCCCCGCCGGGAGTCTCGGCGCGGTTGCCATCCGCGCCCGAGTACTCGGGCGTGGACGGAACTCGGGCGTGGACGGTAACACATACACAATCATTGGCATCTTCGCACCAGAAGAATAGAATATCGCACAGCGTGAGTTGCAGTTAGAGAATTCAATGCCATGCACAATCTTGCAGTCGGTCCACATTTGGCACAGCTCGGCAATGACCGAGTTGGCGAACTCCTACAGTGGTACATTAGATTGGTACAATGTACAAACTACAACAGATAACAACGCCCCCCTCCCCCCTTATTCGAGCTTCGCTTCTTTCTGCCGTCCACGGCCAGACTGGGCCGCTGTTCAAACCGCCACGGCCGACTCGCGGCGCTATCGACCGTCCACGCCCAAGACTCGCGACGTCCCCGCCCGCGCCAGTCTCGGTCGGCGGTTGGCGTCATCCCGCCCACTGCCACATACACAATCATTGGCATCTTCGCACCAGAAGAATAGAATATCGCACAGCACGAAACGAATACTATGTACTGTACTGCAAGTATGTCCAACATTCAGGTCTGAGTGGGAAGCGCTAGGCACCAACTGGACGCGGCACCTGTGCGGGCAGTTGCACGAGCATCCCGAAGGAGCCGCCGACTCACTGCTGCAAGCGCAGCTCACCAACGAGACGGAGGCGAGCGGGCGCGAGCTCGCCTGCCCCTGCGCACTGGCGCAGGCGCGACCCGATTTCGGTCGCTTCGCGCCAGTCGTCGACTGCGCTTCGGACGGCGCCGACTCCAGCAGCTGCCCCCAGGGCTTGGGAGCGGCCCGCTGCGTCCACTCCCTTCAGCAGAGCCCGTGAGCCAGTGTGACCGCCATCTAGTCAGCCGACTAGATTGTGGAACGCATTGATGGATCGCTCGCTTCAGGTGGACGGGCACGGCTCAGAGGTGCTGCTACGACTTTGAGGGCCGTCTAATGCGGACATCGCCGGAGTACTACGCGTCATTAGCGAACGCGAGCTATGCGTCGCTCTCCCAAGCGCCGCTCGGCTTGTCAGACCACTTCCATGAGCTCTGCTGCCACTTGGCTGGCGACTGTCCGCTCAATGAGGACGCATGCGATGCGTATGGCGCGCCCTCCGTCGGTTTCGTCTTCGGAGCGGCACACTTCGTCACGTTCGCCGGCACGCGCTACACGTTCCCGGGCAAAGGAGTCTACACGCTGGCCAGCCACTCCGGCAGTTCAGCCGGCGACGACGGATTCGAGATCCTCATCAGACTGGAACAGCCGCCTGAGACGCTGTGTACGTCACATGAACAGTCCTGTGCATATCAATGAGCATGACTGACTGCATACAACAGTGCATGTTACTATGGATCTTGTGTGTCACGTTCAAGGAGTGAGTTGGGAAGAGACTTATGTCACTTCCAACGTGTCACAACTGGACTTGAACTTACTGGCTACAAAGCGGGGTCCCGTTCGTACCCGTTGCACTTTGATATACAGCAAATTCTCTAATAGTGCCCTTTTTCAATAGTTCCCACGCAGCCGAGGGGTATACCTCGGGTGCAATTGAAGAATTTACGGTACCATATTCCTTTGCTTACGCAATTTCAACTTAAATTTTGCTGTGCACGCCATGGGCGGAAAATCTAGGGGGATCGCAAGTGCGAGCGACCGTCGTGACCGGCTTGGTGGCGCGCATGGGTGATTCGAAAGTGGAGGTATTCGCCAGGAAAGCGTTCCGACGCTGGCGCTACCACCTGGATGTCCATGTCGACGACGAGGCTTGTCGCTTCGACGGCACTGCGGAAAAGCTGCAGAAGTTTAATGGTAATGGTAATGTGCATACAAGCAACATAGAGTTGGCTCAGTGCACGTAGCGAAGCTGCCGACGACGAAACCACTCAAACTACGATTCCACATTTAAATGTGTTATTATGTAGGCAGCTAAACAATTAGTCGGTTTAGGCGTTTCCATAAGAAATCCGGCTGAGAATTTCGACGACTCCCAGGTGGATATCGTCTTCTCAAGCGGAGTTGGCATTCGCGTCAGCGACCTTGAGGGTTTGGGCCATTTGGCTGTGGCAGTGTTGCTGCCTCCGCGCTACAACAACACCCAAGTCAACAAGGTACAGATTCACTGTAAACACGCACACTGCCTGCGTACACTAAAGTTCTCTCCTTGCACCTACAACGCGTAGTCTTCTTTGAGGAGGCGTCAACTGGGGAATACCCGATCCATGTGAACCATGTGCACCATGTGAACCGACCTTCGTTATTACGGTGCGACATTTTTCTCTCTGGTCTCCCCCTTTCGCATATCTCTAAACCGGGGATGTGGGGGGTTATCGGGTGACCGAAGGCAACCGCCACTCTTATTTGTCTGCCGTCCGTCTGTCCGTGCTCGCTTTGGTTGACGCTTTGGTTCGCTTCGTTATTTAGCTGATTAATTCACGTTTAATTTGAGTTTTTTTCAACTGAAATTTTTGAATTAGTCGCTTCTGTTTTAGTCCACGTTGGAGGAAATTTTTGGCAGCGAAGTTCCCACTGGATCAGGCAGGCTGCGTCAGGGTGGACTGGTCGATCTTGGGGACAAGGAGACCTTCACTTGCTATCTTGAGGTGTGCTTTCTGTACAGTCTGAACGTGGTGCACAATTGACCTTTTTCAGACGCTGAAGGAAGGTTGGGACGAGCGGGAGGCCCGTGGCAGCGGCATGGCGGAAGGAGCGCCGCCACGCTTCTACAACTACTTTGTCCGCCACAAATCGGAACTTATCGTCAACAGCTACTTGGGTGGGGGTTCCTCATACTCATCGGTCGGACTCGGGCGGGTGTACTTTAGCGCCCCACATTCGTTGGCCCCCTCTCCCCCCCTCCCCCTCCCACTTCACCCCCCCCCCTCCCCCATCCAGCAACAGGTGCTCTGATCCCCCACGTGCAGACTGCAGTCGCAGGTATGAATACAACCCGTTCAGCCCCTATCCGCACTCGCTACGGGTTTGGTGACCTGCCTGCGAAAGTGACCAACAACATCGCCGAAAGTATGAATTGGGAAATGAAACGGGACACGCGTAGCGCGTCGCAGTCGGTGCCGCGTCTGCTGACGACACTCGAATCGTTCGCCCATCGCAAGTACACTCAGCTGCAGTCCGCCCTCTTTGACATGGGCGACATGGAGCTGAAGGCCGACACCGCACATCTGAAGGTCGTGTGGTGTTCGAAGGTGGGGGGATGGTACTGGTTTCCGATGTTTTGTTGTAGTGCATTATCTCTTTGGGACTTTAGGTCGAGGTTGGAATGTGGGAAACTATGAGTCCTGCTGAGCGCTTGGCGCATCTGTCGAAACTCTTCCAGTGCTCAGACATGGCGCGCCCATGTTCTTTGTACCTGCCTGCCACAAGAATTCGACAGCTGATTCCCGAAGGTAGCTTTTACATAGCAATGGGGCCACCAAACTACCTATGCCATGCACGCACAACACATAGGTCTGATGAACGACGCCGTTTTCGCCGAGGTGCTGGATCAAGCATCGGAGTGGGCGCAGGTGTACGAGGACGACATACGACGACATCAAAAGCAGACCTGAAACGCAAACATTGAAACAATAAAAACAACATAAATAATAAAAACTTTATAACATGGAAGTGACATAAATAAAAAAAAACAGACGCAAACATTCCAAATAAACAAAATTAATATTGTTTCTAAAAGCCTTCGACGGAGAGACAGAAAAAAAAGTGTCGCACCGAAATAACGGAGCTCTCGTTCACATGGTTCACATGGTGCACATGGTTCACATGGATCGGGTATTCCCGTCAACTGGCGCTGACATGTGCCAGCTGGGCAGTGGGCCCACGGGCCTGCTGGGAGACTGCGAGGGCGTGCACGTTTCGCAGCCGACGCCCTCGGCCTCGGAGCTGCGCGCTCTCTTCGATCGCCTCAGCGAGCGGAGGCGCAGCGCCGAAGCCGAGACGGCTTTCGGCGCACGCTTCCCGCCGCTCTACGACCCCTTCGCCGAGCCCAACTGGCGTCCGGCCTTCGACGCGGCCCAGGACACGGCGGCCGACCCCTTCTCCTCGCTGGTTGCGACAGCCGAGAGCGTCACTCGAGACTGCCAGGGCTCGTTCGCCTGCGAGTACGACTACGTCCGGACGTCGAGACGCGAAACGGCGCTCGCGACGCTCCGCCTCGAGCGACGCCTGCTCGCGCTCAAGAGACACGCGGAGAAGCGGAGCGGCGCGCAGAGAAAGAAGAAGTGTAGGGCGAAGCAGCGATCTGCCCCTCGCATACTCGGCGCTGGTTGCGGTCGCCACCCATGATGACAACGACGCCCAGCGGCGCTTTGAACCATACCTGCAACTGGAGGGGGGTATCCTCCCCACTATTTTCAACACCCCAACCCCCCCCCCCAATTTTCCCAAGGGATTTTCACCCTGTATTTGGCCCTATTTATACCCATTTTTGACCAAAAAGTACCAGTATACCCCCCACTTTTTCCTCCAGACACCCCCCCCCAAGAATTCGTCCGTTTATCCCCCCCCCACTCTTCCAGACCCGGTTACAAATATGCTTTGAACACGAGAACCCAACTATACAGGGTGGGCCACCGTAAACTTCGGACGTTTGATCGCTAATTTCTCAAGCGTTCCTGTATGGATTTTGGAAATTTTGAGCACTTATGCAGAGAGGTCTAACTTAGATCCACGACAAGTTTCAATTCATTCCACCCACCCAATCATCTGTTATGGCCTACTGTAGAGAACGAGTCAATTTTCAAAGTGCCAACCATGGCTATCAAACACTCTTGGCGCACCACTTAGCTACAGATTGGCGAATCTTGGAGTTCAGCGTCAATGTGTACAGACGCGCTCTCAATGGCTTCTTTGAACTGTTCAACAGAATTTTGCGACTGGGCATGTACAGTATCTTTCACTATGCACATACCTGTAACTGGGGGGGGGGGGTTGGGGGCCCCGCAGAATTTTCCAACTCCCCAACCCCCCCCCCCCCCCAACTCCCCCCCCCCCAGAATTTTCCAAAGGGATTTTCACTCAGGCTAAGACGATAAAAGTGAGTAAATGTTGGTGTATTTCAGTGCTTTTCAGTGTTATATGACCATAAAACAGCTAAATAACACTGTTTACACCCTATTTATACCCATTTTTGACCAAAAAGTACCAGTATAACTCAAAAATGGCCGGCTACCCCCCCCCACTTTTTGCTCCAGACATCCCCCCAGAATTTGGCCATTTACGGCCCCCCCCCCACTCTTCCAGACCCGGTTACAGGTATGCCTACTAACTGTAGTATGGACGGTAATCCTTCAAACTCGATATCGCTAGGTACATAAACCTGTTTGGGCTGTTCCGATTTTGACACACTCTTTTCTTCCGTTTGACTCACAACAGCGACCTGAGGCTCATTGTCAATTCTCTGATTGGACTGATTTTGTCGCCGATTCTCTTGAACTTTTCTCGCCTCATAGGACGCAATGTTGTTGTTGTTGAACCGTACATCGTTGCCCGTGTAAACAAATGGTATTGAAACTGATACATCGTGCTTTCTGTCATCCTCAGTTTGAACATTCGATATGCCACAATTCTTGGCCATGTGTCCGCCTACGGCGTCAACCCGGTCTTCGGCATCGTTGAGGTCGGCTAGGCGCTGGACCTCGAGGTGACGCGAGTGCCGGGCGCGCCGGCGCGCCCCTGCCCGACGTTTGCCGGCCGCTGATTGGTGAGTGATCCGCCTGCACCTTTGCTGCCGCCGCCGATAGTCGAGTGGCATGCCCCTCGACCAGTCACCTCGCGCCCCTTGCTCGGCTAGCCGCGCGTTCGGTCAACAACGCTGTGTTTGGTTCTCACCGCCTAAAATCAACGAAGGCTGATTTAAAGTGTTGGTTACACATGTTCTATTTGATTTACAGTGTTGTTGCAGCTACTTACCGTGTTGATGCCTCTTCGTGCGGCTGTTGCGCAAGTTGACCGCTGGCGGGTGTGTGCGATCGTCATTGTGCTGTGTCAGTGCCAATATCATTTTCGAATCTATCGTTTGTCGGTTGTCTGTGACGTCGTCAGGGACTGCTGATACGCATACCGCATACTATACATACTACATTTGCATAAATACAAAATAGAAACAGGGAAGGAAAGAGACGGAGATGGTCCGTAATGCTCGGCAATGCGTAATAACGAGTCTACCGTAGTTTCCGAATAATAAATCAGTGTACTGCCCAAATCGCGCGTGCCAATGCGTGCGTGCGCGCGTGCGTACATGCACATTGGTGCGCGCGTGCGCGCGTGCATTCACATGGGTGAGCGCGTGCGAGCGTGCACGTGCGTGCGCGCGTGCCTGCGCGCGTGCGTGCACGTGTGTGCACATACGTGCCTGTGCGTGCGCGCCCGCGTGCGTGCATGCATTCACATGGGCGCGCGGCGCGCGCGTGCGAGCATGCGCGTGTGCCTGCGTGCCAGTGCGTTCATGCGCGCGTGCCAATGCGTGCGTGCGCGCGTGCGTACATTCACATTGGTGCGCGCGTGCGCGCGTGCATTCACATGGGTGAGCGCGTGCGAGCGTGCACGTGCGTGCGCGCTTGCCTGCGTGCCTGCGTGCCTGCCTGCCAGTGCGTGCATGCATGTGTGCGTGCGTGCGTGCGTGCGCACGTGCGTGCGTGCGTGCGTGCGTGCGTGTGCGCGCGCGCGTCCATGCGTGCGTGCACGTGCCTAAGCCTAAGCCTAAGCCTGAGCAAAACCCTAAGCAAAGCCTAAGCCTAGGCAAAGCCTAAGTCTAAGCCTATGCGTGCCTTCTTTAATGGAAACACAAATGGAAAATGCTGAAGTCATGACAAAAAGAACGGGTACGGATTGTTGGTGGCGACTGGTGCGGCTTTTTACCCCCCACGATACCCGCTCCCCGCGTTTAACATTGCGCCCCCCCCATACCCTAAAGAGCTCACGTTAAGTGCAGCACGGGTTGTATATGATAAAGAATGCAGGCAGGTAAAGTATGCAGGCAAGCCGACTTCCCCTGCCAAAGCCAAAGACAAAGCAACTAATGCCTAAGCAAAAACCTAAGCCTAAGCTAAGCAAAGCCTAAGCCTAAGCTAAAGCCTAAGCAAAAACCTAAGCCTAAGCCTAAGCAAAGCCTAAGCCTAAGCAAAAACCTAAGCCTAAGCAAAGCCTAAGCCTAAGATCAACCTTAGCCAGAAAAAGCCCCGGAACCCAACTTGCTTGCATACATCACCGCTCATGCCCGCATCCTAAATCACATACGACGGGCGCATAACCGCATTAACGACACCCCCCCACAAACGAAAACATATTTGTGCGATGAGCTATCGCGGTTCGTCGCGGGGACGCCGCGGCGGCGGTTTTCGGCGGGGGCTCAAGGATATGATCGGTGGAAATCGGCGGGTTTTACTTGAAAATGTATTCTTTTTTTTGAAGTTTTGTTTTAAGTTAATTTAAATCTCAAAAAAGAACAGGACGACGACATGTCGGACGGTCGAGGCGACCTGCGCGTGCAGCTGAACAACTCCTCTCCCGGACAAGTGCGCCTGATTGAATTTCCGTGATTAAATGGAGAAAATAAATTATTAGAATAAATTTAGGCGGGATGTTTTTCGATGAGGAGGGACAGGAGAGGCAGAGGAGGGCAGCAGCCGCGCGGCAGAGGCGGCGTCTTTCAGCGACTCGTCGGCAAGATCACCGATCAGTTCCGCGGAGACAGATCTGTAGGGTTTTAATTTTGTTAATTTAGTAAAAAATTGTTTGCAATTGCAATAAATGCTCGAATTTCAGTCTCGTCCCGCCGGCGGCGGCCGCCAGCCGCCAGGCGACAGCTGGTACCGCGTAGTGGTGCGTTCCTTCCCTATTTTATTTCGAACAAAATTACAGTACCTACGAAATTAAATTTATTAAATCAATTCAGGTGGCGGTATCGCGCGGCCAAAAACTGGACCGAGAGTACATCCAGACGGCGCTATCGGCATACTTGGATGATGAAGAAGAACCTTTTGTTCCCCTGCTCTTTTCCTTCAGCGATCAGGGCGAGGCGGTCTTCCACGTCGACAGCCTCGCCGTACGCACGCAGTTGTTGTTGGATTAGGGGCAATGCTAGGATGTCGTCAAT
Source organism: Paralinhomoeus sp. GSCO2_6 (assembly GCA_030248085.1). Taxonomy (NCBI): domain Eukaryota; kingdom Metazoa; phylum Nematoda; class Chromadorea; order Monhysterida; family Linhomoeidae; genus Paralinhomoeus; species Paralinhomoeus sp. GSCO2_6. The sequence goes on from JASAMY010001115.1 coordinate 179,683, forward strand.
GGCCCAGATAGCATCGCCATCTCCATGACGCCTTCCTCTGTCTAGATCCGCACAATTAGCCAGACACTCGGAAGAACACCATCTGTAATCCATAGGTGGGCTCAGGGGTGGTCTAGGGGGGGGTTCACCTCCCCCTGGCTATGGCCGTCCCGCTTTTTTGCGGGAGCGACCCCCCCCCCCCCCGGCCATCGCCATCCTGGAGAACTTGCGGGAAACCCTCTCTCACTATTAAAAAAAATGGGCAAAGATGCGTGTTTTTGTTTCTTTTTCAGTGTAGTATGACCCAAAAACGCCTGAAAAGTGGTATTTAGACCTTATTTTGACCCATTTTAGACCAAAACGTACCCATTTTACACGTTATTATGGTGCAAAATCCTCCACTTAAACCACCCCTCCTCCAAAATTCTCGATCCCGGTCATTTTATCCGGGATGGCTCTAGACCCCCCCCCCCTCGAAACCCCCAGACACCCCCCCCCCCCCTGGCTTTTGGACCAATCTACACCTATGCTGTAATCTGTAATCTAGGGCAGCGACGGCAGGATAAAATCCATTGAGAGGGAAGTCACAGTCCTCGATCTAGTGGAATCGAATCGAACCATCCATCAAGAATCGAACCCAGAGCCGTGCGCGCAAGAGGCCGATTCTCTACCACTACGCCTTACGCTGCCCGTACGCGCACATGCGGACGCACGCACTGACAGTGACGGACGGACAGATGGAAGGCGGGTGCATGCCTGCGAGTCTACGGATCGTAGATGTCCCCTGTTCATGAACAATTTGGCAGGGGAGGGGGGGATTTCACTTAGAAGTGCACCCTTTCGCCTAAAAACGGTCTTACAAGCTGCGATCTGGACGCCATTTGGTGTGCTTTTCGCCAAAAGTTTGTGAAAATCAGTCGCCGTTCTCGTTGGAAAAGCACTAGTCTTCCATTCCAATCAGTTCCTCATTAATTAATCATCACTCACTCTTTCCAGATGGCGGAGTCATTGCGCTCTGCCAACAACCGACTGCGGGACCCCAAGTCGAACGCGCCCATCAGAATCCACGTGAATCGGCAGTCCGTGAGAGCGCCCTACTCTCATACTGTCACCCCGGATGACCTAGACGCCATACAGGTCTGTTGTACTTATTGGTTTTATTGAGCTAAGTTGGAAAAATGAAATGAACGATTACTTTAGGCGGTGCTCGCGAAACGGTTCGACCCCACCACCGGCCACTTGAACCTGAGCAAGTTTGCGTTGGACGAGGGTAGGCATCTGCTAGTACGTCGTCTGCTTGTCAGAGACTTGGGGTTGGATCGGTCTGAGACCAAGGGGGGTGTCTTTAGAGGGGGTCTGAAACCTACCCGGGCAAACGCAAGGGGGTGGGAAATTTTGAAGAGATCAGCATGAAAAAACAAGTTAGAGCCTGCAAGTGAGTACTTTTTGACGCAAAATGGGTCGAATAGTGTGTAAATGTCGTCGTGTTTTTTTGTGTTTTTTATGATGAAGCACTAGAAAGGGCGCAACGCAAAAGACGAAATTTTATCACGCACTGGATGGAGGGGGGGGGGTTGTTCCCCAGAAATATTCCGGGTTGGCGCTAGAGCCAGGAGGAGGAGGGGGGGGGCATAGGTGCCCATGGGTGGGGTATAGAGGGGGGGGGGTATTATACCCCTCCCCTGTAAGACCCTATCCCGAAGGACTTTCGGGACGACCCCTCCCCTGGCTATGATTTTCTGGAACTTCAAGCCAATTTGTTCTGCACAAATGGCAAATACAGGGTGGCCCATTTATCTATCTGGGGTTTTGACCGCTGATAACTTTGCGCGTTTTCTGAACAAAACGAAACAAAATTTGTACCAGATACAGGTACAGGTTCAAAGTTTTTGTGCGGCGATTTTCAAGAGAATCTGACGCTATCTGCCAGAAATGCGCGATTTCATCTGATGAGCGCGCTTTTTAGTTGAAGATTTTCTGTACAGTCCTGAAAATGAGATTGCATCTGGCGCGCCGGCGTTGGCGCGTTCCAGGAACGTTTGTAAACATTGCCAAGCCAAAGCAGCGCCCTGTAGACGTATTTGACGGAATGATTGCTGAACTACGCCAGAAGACGCTGCCCGAATGCGAGCCACACCTTACCAACGTGAATGTTACGTGATTGAAAACGGAGGTCACGTTGAAGTGCATAACCAGCGATGCCATCATTAGATCTTCTTGAAATTCGGGGCGCAAAAACTTTGAACCTGTACCTGTGTCTGGTACAAATTTTGTTTCGTTTTGTTCAGTCAACACAAAGTTATCAGCGATCAAAACCCCGGATAGATAAATGGGCCACCCAAATGTAGTGTGCTTGCGGCGCTGTCTTTTTGTACTTTGCGGCTCAAAGGTACATAGAAATGGCGTTTAGATAACATTTTGAACCGTTTTGGGTCCATTTTGAGGCAAATAAGTACCATTTTTTTATGCAATTTCAACGTGTAAAACTCCATCCCGAAAATCCCGATTTACCCACCCCCTGCTTTCAAAAAATTTGGCGATTTACCCCTCCCCTGGCCAAATTTCTATGGGCACCTATGGGGCGGGGTCGGCCCAAAGAAATACAGGTGGGCCTGCCCCCCCCCACACCGCACCTGTGCATGCTGCTCGTTTGCTCGCCCGACTTCCCACTCCTTACCGCGTCGTATACCCCTGCAGAGCTGATGTCTGCAAACCTGGCGGGTCATCTGGCGCTGTGCGAGCCTGCCGCGCTCATGGCGGTGTTCAAGCTGTGTCGGAAACCGGACGTCTCGGCCAAGGTCGTCTCTCTAGACCTGTCCCAGAACCGCCTGCGGGACCTGGCCTACGTCGCCCACTTCGTACCGCTCATGCGCAACGTCCGGAGACTCAGTCTGGCGCAGAATTTTGTGAGTGCTACTACTACTACTACTACTACCCAACCAGCCGCCACAATAGTATGAGCCACTAGATCGAGGACTCCCCCACCCCCCTCCCCTTCGATGGATTTTGTCGTGCCGTCGCTGCCCTAGAGTACAGATGGCGTTCTTCTGAATTTCTTGCGCTAATTATGCGCTCTAGACAGGGGAAGACGTCATGGAGATGGCTATGTATGCTACATGGGCCATTGACGGCCTCCTAGCTTTGCCCCAATTCCAACAACAACCACCAAATACTATCCAAACTGCACACGATATAGTCGGCGAATGACCGGTTCATACACGGCTGGAAAATTAGTGAGCGTACTACTTTTCTGGATTAAAAATCAAACGAAAGGTGCCCTGTGCTGTGGCGCGGCGAAGGATCGATCCTTGGCCAATATGCCAGTTTAAGCTATTAAATTTTTTTATAATTTTAGATTCCGCGGGAGGGGGAGTTGGCGAAACTGCAGGGTTGGAAGCTCACCGAATTCTGTCTGGAGGACAACCCCATCATCATCAACGAGGGCGTCCAGAGCCAGGACGACTATATCCGGTTATTTTGTCCCTTAAATTTTTTGAATCATTTATTTACTCGATGACACTGCACATGACGAGATATGAGGGTGCATGTGTGTTCGTCCACCTCCTGGGTGCATTTGAGTACACCCTGTGGGACAGCGAGCCGCTAGGCAGAGACCTTCCAGCCTCGTCCATGGCCACTTCCCCAAGGTCAACGTCTTGGTCAGTTTTATTATTATTTATTATTATTGAATTTAATTGAAGAAGTCTACGTATTAGTTAGAACAGTGTGGTTGGTTGTTGGCCGCCACGCATTGGAGATTAGGTTTTCGAAAAAAGAAATCACGCAAAAGAATCACAATTGTTAATGTGCACGCCAAATATTTGCATATTATTATTATTAGGACGGCATCAGCATCGCTTCGGCAGACGCGCAGTTCGGTCTGGCAGAACAGGAGCTGCAAGACGTCAAGGGGGTCGCTCTCCCCAAAGTTCTGGTAGTCATTTTGATTTATTAATTTATTTAATTGACTTAAGATCGCAAAAATCACCTCTATGTCCACACAGCCTGGCTTTATGCCCGAGGCTGACGCAAGGCAGCTGATCCAGACCTTTGTCGCCGAGTATTTGACCATCTATGACGCGGAGGACCCCAGTACGGGCCGGCAAGCCCTGCACGAGGTGAGTGCGTGCGTGCGCGTACGTGCGTCGGTGGAACGTGAGTACGTGCGTGCGCGCGACGCACAGGCGTACAGCGTGAACGCGGTCTTCACGCTGACCATCCAGCAGCTGGACAGCCAGGCGCGCTACGCCAACCAGGACGAGTTTCTGCTGCTCCGACGAGAGAGTCACAATCTCGTCTTCGAGGTTGGTTTTTTTTGGGGGGGGGGTGCTTTTATTTTCGTGGAAATTGTATGGTTGGGGTCCGCTAGTCCTAGGCGCCCAATGGGGTTGGGGGCATACCCCACTATTAACTGGGTATGGGGCGCCGCCTCCCCAGACAAAGGTTAAGCCCCCCCCCATCCCAGAATGCGTATATTTGAGCCTGTCTATCGTGTTCTTGCATCCTTATTGTTGTTTTTTTTGTACCATGAAACACAAAAAGGCCATGACGCTGTTTGTGTACACTTTTCCGTTTGGCGTCTACCCCCCCCCCCTATTTGGGTCCCTCCTTGGGGCCAATATCCCCCTTCTACATATGTAGCACTGTAGCCAAGTGGCGCCAATCTGTGTATTTTGCTTGGTGCGTGGGGTGCGTGCGTCACGTACTGTCATCACAGGAGAACTGGTCGCGGTACCGCGCGAAGCTGGTGCACAAGGGCGCGCTGAACGTCGTCTCGCAGCTCTGCAAGCTGCCCCGTACGCGTCACGTGCAGGAGAGCCTCTTGATCGACGTCTCCCTCATCACGGTGGGTGGGGTGAGGCGCTCGGACGAGCGAAGGGAAGATCTGCGTGAAGCTTGCAGGACGCGTTGATGTGCTTCACCCTGCAAGGCCTCTTCAAGGACGGCAGTCTCTGCGCTGCGACGCGGCCGCAGCCGACGACGCGTGGGGCACCGGCCGCGGCTGAGGAGTTTCGCTTCTTCGCCCGAAACTTCCTGGTGGTGCCCACGGGGCCGGGGTACGTACGTACGTCTGTTCCTTGTCAACCATGTCAGGTATGCTGCCACTGTACCATTGCAGCAAAATGGCCATCGTCAACGAGCAGCTGTTCATCTCTCCACTCACGGAGTCGCAGGTCCGTCGCTACCGCCAGCACCTGAATCGAGCTGCGGAGGAGGGCCGGAGACGCCAGGCCGAGGCGGCCATCCCCGGGCCCTCGACGGCCTTGGGGCCGCAGGCTGTTGGCCCTGCGCAGGCACCAGTGCTGCAGCAGCCACCACAGCAAGCAGAGTCGGAAGTGGATCGCAAGCGGGGCATGGTCCGAGAGTTGTCGGCGGGCACCCGGATGCGCGCCGAGTGGGCGCAGAAGTGTCTGGAGGAGCAGAACTGGGACCCGCAAGCTGCCCGGGCAGCCTTCGAGCAGCTCCGAGACAAGATTCCTGCAGAGGCGTTCATGTTTGATTGAACCAGTTTGACGGCACAACAAGACGACTGAACAGACTGAGCAGACCTTGTGGTCTGTTAGTAGTAATATCCCCTCTGTAGTACTGGAGCGCACTGTTGTTGTTGACGTAGACAGTGAATCAGTAGATTGGTGAGGGACCTGGGCGATTGACAGAGTTGTAAAATGGTCGTGAAGATGTGTGGTGAGAGACCGAAATGACTGGCTAGGCAGGGCCCACGCGTGAGCTCTACTCCTACAAAACCACTCGGATGAACACTTGGGATTTCACAGTCCCAAGTCCATGGGCTGCCATATAACAATGTCTCACTTGATTGTTGTTCACGGCGCCAGCATGGTGCCACGTGAACCAAGGCAGAGAAACAAAACAAAGATGCAGCTGACAGCCCCCTGATGGGCTGACGTCAGTGTTCGGAGTGGTCGCACTCTGGCCACCATATGGCACTGAGCCCAATTCTGATGCTACTTGAACAAATCAGTGGATGATTCACCTTCATGGTGGTTGATGAATGGGTCATCCTGGCCAGTCAACCGATCATTTGCCTTTATGGTAAAGAATGTCAGTCGCCCGTTGCTCTCCAGCCCAACTTGTTCAGCTTAAGAATGTCCAGCCTAAGTAAGGTCTGTGCAGGCACCATTGTGTGACGCGTCCGGCCTCTTGTGTACGTTTTTCGCTGGATCGTTGGTCACTCTGCAAAGGAAATCATTTGAGAAGGAAAAATCAACTGGGTATATTGGTAGGGGTAGATGTGCTGCCGCGGCGTGTTGAGTGTTTTCTCTATTGCCTACACGAGTTTGCAGTGGCGCGGTATCTTGTGTCGATTGTTTCTTTTTTCGAGCGTATTTTCATTGTGAACCGACTGTTGTTGCAACGTGGGTCGTGTCGTAGTAAACGCTCGGAAAATTGCGAGCTCTTGAGAATTTGGAACGGAGCTGTACTTTTCATGTGCAATTTGTGTTGTGGGTTCAGTGACCCATATGGCAATGCTAATGTTCAGTTAGCACCGATTTGCTGAAGTTGACGGCCAAGAAAAGCAAGCATGCAGCTCTTTGTGCGCGGTCTGGGGAGGGAGAAACGTCCCTGCTCCTATGTCGCTGACGACTGCACTGTTAGAGGGCTCTTTGTAAGCTTGCAGTTTTTTTACATAAAATTGGCTGATTGCTCCCATGGTCCGATCCATATGTGTGCGGCACGAGGGGGGGGGGGGTCTCCCCCTCCTGTCAGCTCAGATTTGGGGGGGGGGGAGGCGGGGAGAGAAGAAGGAAAAAAGACGACCACAGGGGCAAAGTGGGCAGATTTTTACGTTTTTCTTGGATTAAGGCGCTCAAAACGTAAAATTTTCGCCTGCGGCGCAATGGTTCTATCGCAACTCACTATTGTGTGTTGAAAATAGTGCAAACAAAGCAAACGCCGATACCAGGGCCAAAACTTGACTTTTTTGGATAAACTGCGATGCAAAAATTTGACCTTCGCCCCTCTCTGTCGGAAAATCCTGGATCCGCTAGTGGTTAGCGTCCACGCCTGAGTACTCGGACGTAGACGCTAACACACATGCAACTTGTGGGGGGGGGGGGTTACCCACCCCTCCGTCGTCGAAGTTTACCCCTTCCCGTTTTTTTTTTACCAAAAAATGCCTATTTAGACACTGTTTAGGTACATTTTTCCTTCTGACACTCTCAAATTCCCCCTTTTAAATCTGTATACCCCACATCCCCCCCGAATGGTCTCCGACCCTCCCCACCCCACTTCTAAACCCGGTTTGTATGGTGTGATTCCCCCCCCCCAGCTCATTGCACCCTCCCTAATTCGGTAATGCCCACTGAAATGGGTAGAGAAAGGTAGTAGCGTTCCTCCCCAGGTACGACGAGATTGAATTGAATGTCTCGGTCTGTAACAATAGCAGTAAGTAGGGTGCATTGCTTCCGATTAAGCGCGCGGTGACTGAGCCTTTTCGCTGTGCACTCTCCATTGCACTAGTATAGCGACGGCTTCATTAATTAGAGAGACAGAAAGCACTGCTGTCTTTTTTACCCTTTGCAGGAGCTGTTGGCCATGACGGACGCGTCGCTGGTGACGTACGGCGGCCGTCCGCTGGCCGCCGATGGCCTCGACGCGGCCCTCGCGACCGTGGACGTGTCCGCGAAGCTGCTCTGAGGTATACGGTAGCCAGACACGCGTACGCGTACGCGCACGCACGCCCTGACTCTCGGGCAGCGTATGGCGTAGTGGCCTCTCGCGCGCACGGTTCGATTCTTGATGGAGCCACTCGATCGAGGACTTCCCTTTCGATGGATTTTCTCGTGCCGACTACAGATGGCGTTATTCCGAATGTCTTTGGCTAATTCTGCGGCTCTAGACGGGGGAAGGCGTCATGGAGATGGGCATGCTATATGGGCCATTGACGGCCTCCTAGCGTTGCCCCAATTCCAACAACGACTGACTCTCGCATTTAGGCAACGTGCACGGCTCACTGGCGCGCGCTGGCACTGGTGCGCGCCCAGACGCCCAAGGTGGAGAAGCAGAAGAGGAAGGCGCTCACCGGTCCGTCTGTCTGTCGGTGTCAGTGCGTGCGTGCGTGTACGTGTGTCGGTCGTCGCTGCCAGGTCGCGCCAAGTGCCCCACCAGTACAACCGCCGCTTCGTGAACGTGGCCACGCAAGGACCGGGCCGGCGCAGGGGCCCCAACGCCAACTCCTAGAGAATTTTGAAAATTTCGAAGAAAAAATTTGAAAAAAGGAAGTGAAATTCGACAAGCGCATAGGCGGATTGTTTGCGCGTGCGCAGTGCGGAGAGAGCGCGTGTGTGCGGCTGAGAACAGTTGTGACGCGGTCGGTGGAGAAAAACGCACGCACATGGGGACGCACGCACGAACGAATGACAGTAACTGGGTGCAGTAGCGAGCCTGGAGTCTGTGTGCTTCTGTGGATTCTCGACATGTGCCAGCTGGGAGACTGCGAGGGCCTGCACGTTTCGCAGCCGACGCCCTCGGCCTCGGAGCTGCGCGCTCTCTTCGATCGCCTCAGCGAGCGGAGGCGCAGCGCCGAAGCCGAGATGGCTTTCGGCGCACGCTTCCCGCCGCTCTACGACCCCATCGCCTTCGCCGAGCCCAACTGGCGTCCGGCCTTCGACGCGGCCCAGGACACGGCGGCCGACCCCTTCTCCTCGCTGGTTGTGACAGCCGAGAGCGTCACTCGAGACTGCCAGGGCTCGTTCGCCTGCGAGTACGACTACGTCCGGACGTCGAGACGCGAGACGGCGCTCGCGACGCTCCGCCTCGAGCGACGCCTGCTCGCGCTCAAGAGACACGCGGAGAAGTGAAGCGGCGCGGAGAGAAAGAAGAAGTGTAGGGCGAAGCAGCGATCTATCTGCCCCTCGCATATTCGGCGCTGGTTGCTCTCGCCACCCATGATGACAACGCCCAGCGGCGCTTTGAACCATACCTGTAACTGGGGGGGGGGGGTTGGGGGTTATCCTCCCCCACTATTTTTCAAACCCCCCGAACGCCCTCCCAGAATTTTCCCAAGGGATTTTCACCCTGTATTTGACCCTATTTATACCCATTTTTGACCAAAAAGTACCAGTATAATTCAAAATGGCCAGCTACCCCCCATTTTTTGCTCCAGACACCCCCCAGAATTCGTCCGTTTCCCCCCCCCCCCCACTCTTCCAGACCGGGTTACAGGTATGCTTTGAACACGAGAACCCAACTATACCATATAGGTATTCCATGACCAGAGTATAGCGAGCTGCGCACCACAGCTGCTCCCACACCATACCAAACTGGGAGAGAGGTTGTCTATGGTCGACCCAGTCATACCTGTAACTGGGGGCGGGGCTTGGGGGCATTATTTTTTTTTCCAACACCCTCCAGACCCCACCCAGAACTTTCCCAAGAGATTTTCTCTCCCAAGTGTTTTCAGTGATTTTCAGTGTTATATGACAATAAGCCAGCTAAAGAACACTATTTAGAGCCCGTTTTGACCCACTTTTTAAACAGAAAGTACCAGTATAAATCAAAAAATTGTTGGCTACACTCCAGTTTTTGCTCCGGAGACAATCCCCCGCCCGCCAAAAAGTGCCATTTGTTGGGGTTATTTGTGCGAGGCGAGCCCTCCCCCACTCTTCCAGACTCCGGTTACAGGCATGGTCCCAGTCAATCTCTCCCCAACTGCCCCAACCCACAGATTTTTCTAATTTTATATCAACCTCTCCATGATACAACTGATCAATAAATTATATAATTGCGGGTTTCATTCCTGTTAGGTTTTACGGTCATAAAACACCGAAATAACACTGTCCAGACCCCAGTACCCATTTGACGCTACTTTGATGCAAAATGCTCCATTCCCGAACCTCCCCCCCCCCACCCAAAACCGCGCGGCATCTACGTTCTACATTCTACGTCCCTTGGGATTCTACGTCCCTTGGGATGTGTTGGGACTGGTCAAATAAAACCGAACCGAACGGCACAGCATCTCCACACGTCAAAAACCATAACCATTCGGAACTATATCGCATTTCCCTGATATAAACTTTTTCGTAGTTTTGTTTAGCACCAACTGTCCCAAAGAGTATTGTATCATTTCAGGTGTATTTTGACCGCAAACCAAAAGGACCACAGAATTGACCAAAGCAAAAGAACTATTTTTTCCTCGTGAAAGCCCCCGCAATGGGCGGGGTTTCGCAGTTTTATTTTACCCAATACTACACTCATTTTCGATCCCACAAGTGACAGATGACGCTCATCACCCACCCACACCCGGACGTGAAATGACAGATCAGAATGTCTACTGTGTGACTATGAGAGAGAGAGAGAGGGCAACCCAATCAATTTCTTTTCAATGTTCACACAGCTCCAGGTCTCGGACGTTCAGCTGTTCTTTCGTATACTTGCGCTCCTTCATCAGCTTCAGGCGATTCGCTTTCGCAACTTCCAGGGGCATTTGGCCTTGCTGTCGCGGCACCTCGCGAGTGGAGACAATCCGCTTCTGAAACGTTGGCCGCCCATTCCTGCAATCCCGCTCCACACCATACCTGTAACTGGGAGGTTTACCACCCCCCACCACTATTTTTTCAACCCCCCCCAACCCCCCAGAATTTTCCCATGGGACTTTCACCCTGTCTAAAGCGATAAAAGTGAGTAAATGTTGGTGTTTTTCAGTGCTTTTCAGTGTTATATGACCATAAAACAGCTAAATAACACTGTTTAGACGCTATTTATACCCATTTTTTGACCAAAAAAGAACCAGTATAACTCAAAGAATGGCCAGCTACCCCCCACTTTTTGCTCCACACACCCCCCCCAGAATTCGGCCGGTTCCCCCCACCCCACTCTTCCAGACCCGGTTACAGGTATGCTCCACACACCACCCGTGATCCATACATGACATGACAAGGGGTGATGCGACATCTCGCCCAACGACACTTCGCTCAACGACATTTCGCCCACGACAACTCGCCCAACGACATTTCGCCCACGCGACAACTCGCCCAACGACAATTCGCCCATGCGACATCTCGCCCAACGACATTTCGCCCAATACAGCGTACTTTTAAAGCCCGAGCCACAATGCTCTGTCGTCTGGCTTGTATCATCTGTCTTCTGCTTTTTGCTCTCTTGTCTTGTCTTCAGGCTTCTGGCTTCTGCACAATTATCGCTACACCACAATGAGCTCTCTGACTAGTTCATACTTGTAGTTGCGCGTGGTCCTACAGCGCATTGCGCGTAGGACTGTAGTGCAGAACGCGATAAATCTATAATGCATGCCCTGCAGGGACGACTAAACCCTTCCGCTCACAAGAAGACGCGCGTGTTTGAACGCCTGCCTTCTGGCTCTGGACAAATTTAAAAATCTAGAACCGAGGCAGAAACCAGAAGACAGAGCATTGTGGCGCGGCCTTTAGCAAGCTCACGTTTACTTTGCTTGTGGACGTGTATGCGTTACACGTAGGGCACACAGCTGCTGGTCAGCTGTGACTTGCCCTTGCCTAGCGCTTTGAGCGTGCATGCAGCCGGGTGGCAGCCGACGCTGGGTTTGTCTACCGCCTGCACGCTTCGCACTGCCGACAGTCTTTTGGAAATGCAAACAAGACTGCTGCTCGGCGCGCACGCATACCGCTGCGCCCGGACGAGATCGTCTTTCTCAGTGGACAACACAGTCAGCCACTTGGCCGTCGAAAGCCGCGTTGAGGCGCTCGAGCAGCTCCCGCTGCTGCGGCTCCCGCTCAGGCCGCACAGAGCCGCGACACCACACGCAGCATTTGCGGCAACATTGCTGACAGCGCTTTGGAGGCGGCGGTCAAGGAGAGCTGCTAAGAAATGCCGCGCTAAGCCACATGATTCAACGCCATAAAGCCGACGCGCTCAAGGCACCTGAGACGCACAGGCCAAACACTATCATGATCGCGATCTCTCAGCGCTTTCGCAAAACGTCCGACGTCCGCGACTTCCTCATGTTCGACTCGGGGGTCAACGATGAGCAACGAACTCGCATCTTATTGACGGAATTGTATGAACTTGCGTTGAAGTACGCACTACATGTATTGGGCGAAATGTCGCATGGGGAAATTGTCGTTGGGCGAGTTGTCGCATGGGCGAAATGTCGTTGGGCGAAATGTCGTTGGGCGAGATGTCACCCAATCATGACAAGGTTGTAATAAATATGACGATTCTGCAGAATATGTAGACTTGATCAAAGCACGAGCCCACAACACAAAACAACTTGAAACTGTGTACGAATCTTGAAAGGAGGGCAAGTGAATGCCAAGTCAACACCCACCTCAGGATTGACGATGAAGAACACAACAATACGTCTGTACGCAGATTTGTCACTGCTGTTGACCAGCTTAGCTATTTTGTGAATGTGACAGTTTGGAAAGACCAGCAAGTAGCCTTCGGATGTTTCGAATTTGCCCAGTGGAATGTATCCTAAACGTTCAAGGATTTGTATTGAGAGGTGTAGCCAGCATGGGGGTTAATGGGACAGTCCCCCATGCACCCACACCTCAGCGTAGCGTCCCCCGTCTCCCAACAAAACGTGTAATGAGGTCTGGCCATACATGTAACTGTGGGGTTGGGGAGGTACCCCCAGTCGGTATTTTTACCCCCCCCCCCCCTACCCAGCGCCCCCCTCCCAGAATTTTCTTGAAGTTTTCAAACTTGTCTACAATGATAAAAAGTAGTGTATTTTTTTTGTCTTTTGACCAAAAAGTGCCTATTTAGACACTGTTTAGGTACATTTTTTCCTTTCTGACACCATTCCCCCTTTAAATCTGCTTATCCCCCCACATCCCCCCAGAATGGTCTCCGACCCCCCCCCCCTCCACCACTTCAAAAACCCGGTTACATGTATGGGTCTGGCTGGGGTGAATGTGCGTGTTGGGGGGGGGATCAGCAGATCCATGGATTTCCTCACGATTAGCGCCCTTGAAGTGACACATCTCGGGACTGCTTCCTGCTGACCTATTCTAATTTCTAACCTTCAAAGCAAACGTTCTCGATTCCTCTTGGACGGCCCTGTGGCATTTGCCAGAAAACGTAATCCCTTTCAGGTCTCGTAAAGGCACGTTTGAATCGCAACTCCCCGCCTTTCAAAGAAGTAGATCGTTCCAGAAAGTAGATCGCTGTCATCACGATGTTTTCATGAGACATTCCTACAAGACTTGTCATTTGTTTATAAAAAACCACGCTTGCTTTAGGTGTGCAACAACAACCTTCTGCGTGCCAAACGCCCTCATAAGACTGGCCAGGCTCCAGTGTGTACTGGACAATCTTGGGAATAATTTGCAGTTCCATATTCCGCAGACGCTTCACTTGTGAGACATCTGGTATGGGCACGTTTGATGGTTCGTCGTAATCGTCAATGTCTTCACCAGCTGGAGTAAACTTAAGCGCTTTGCAATAACTCCACACCTTAAAACTAATGCTTTAACAATCGATATGGCAAAATAACAAGTGACTTGAACCTGCTCAATAAGGGGAAGTGAAACGCTGAACAGCTTCTCCAAGTCAGCATACAATTTGGGGAACTTGTCTCTGTCAAGGTTGTTGATGTAGTCCTTAATAGTCGTCTTTCCATCTTTATCAATCTGGAAGTAAGTAGGCAGCCACTGATACTTTGAGTCTTCATATGCCCGACCCCAAAAGTCGTTCTTTTCCCCTTCAACAGACTCTTCTTCAACTTTCGAAACCTTGGCCTTTTCCCATACATGGAACTGGGTTTTCGGGTGGAGGGGGGGGCAGAGCACTGGGATATGGGTGGCCTCCCGGTAACGGGGATCTGGGGAGGAAAAATAGGTGCTTTTTGGTCGATTTTTAGTCAAAAGATGCACTGTAAAAACCCTAAAAAGAACCCTAAGAAGGTACTTTTTAGTCAAAATACACCTTTAAAGGTACTTTTGATCGATTTTTGCTCAAAAACACTGTGCCAGACACATTTATTTTCCATTTAAGTAGCTACGATAGTTTTCAAAAAATTCTGGGAGGGGTTGGGTGGGGTTTCTCACAAACCGGGGGGGGGGGGAGGGTTGGGGAGGGTGTGGGTAGGGTCACACCTAGGACCTGGGGGGAGACAAACCCCACCCCAGTTACATGTATGGGGCTACCCCTCCTGCCAGTCACATGTATGAGTTAAGGGGCAGACAATGGGAAGGGCTGCCCTTCCCGTTCTCTGAACCTTAACTGGAGGTGCAGCTGTTTCTTGGGATTGCAGGTCGTCCACGTCAACGCCATCTCTTAGAAGCGATTCTCCTTTCGCGAAGCAGTAAAGCGCTGGATGGACCAAGTTACGAACGACGTCTTTAGAGTTGGGATGATAATCCACTGGGGTCTCAGCCACAAGTTTGTCGAAATCAGCGATCAGATCGTTTCTCAGTGCAGGGGGTACAAGCCGCGAGCTGTAGCAAATGCCCTCTTGAATGGGACTCTTCATGATTGAGCCGAAATATTCACGCTCAAAATAGGACTCGTCTACAGGAGGGTCCAGCCGGTGAATGTACTGTTCCATGTCCAATTGAACTCGCGCCTAAACACTTGATGACATCACATGATACAGTGACGTAGCAATTTCGAAGAAAAATTGGCAATAGCAAAATCATGGCACCTAGGATAAGTTTTCCATAAAAGGAAGATAGAAGCCGCACACAAGTTAATTTTTCCATAAAAGGAAGATAGAAGCCGCACACAGACAGCACGGTCAATTCTGAGAGATTGCAATCATTAGGGTTCCTACTGGGCTTCTGAATCACATAGTTGGTTATGTACAGCGCTACAGGCAAAATGTAAACCAAGACAAGACAAGGAAGGGGCTGCACCATTATTTTCTCCAGTTTAAGCATTTTAGGGGAGAGGGCAACACCTGAAGGACACGCAGCCCCCTTGCGAAGGCTAATGGGAGGGGGGCTACAGCGCTCTGGACATCCACCCCCCCCCCCACCCACCCCAACATGCGACGAACGGCCTAGATCACATGCGCACTTGACGACACTACTCGTATTCCAACGAGACGCCTCTACCTTCAATCGGAAGGTACTTTCCAATTGCTCCTCTTCTTCAGCTTCCACTTCATCGTCTGAAGACACCGATCCGCTTTCCTCTGCGTTAATCGAATAACTAAATAGGTAGATCGGTCTACTACAATGAAGACAGAGGCAACCATCCAGAGCTTCTACCATTTCCAGTTGAAACGCCGCCTCTGAGAGTGACACTCATGAATCCATATAGAACGAACAATGGCAACATTGTTCTTGGCAGCCTCTTTGCACTCTGGCGTGCCAGCAGTCTCGCTGACCAAATGAGTGCAGCTTTCAGTCCATTCAGGCGACACCGTAGCGCCAAGTTCCGTCGCTTTCGTTTTCAGCAGCTCCATGATTGGAAGGTGGTATCCGCTGAGAACCAGGTTGCAACCACGCAGCAGCTGTGAAAAGGGCAGTCGCGGTTTGCCGCCTTCGTCTTCCTCGGGTTCTGTGTCGTCGTCGTCGTCGTCGTCGGCAATGTCGATGACTTGGAGCATTTCGGGTCGGGCGCCCTCGCTGTCTTCGGCGACGTGGAAGACAGCCATGACGAAGCGGCGAATGCGCTCCTCGGCCTCCGGTCCCGCCTTGGTGGGCATCGCCTGCTCAGTGCAGTCGAGCTGGAGCTCCAGCTGCATCGTGTCCCCATCCATGGCGCTCACGACCGTCTTCCGCAGTCGTATGCCGCCCTCCTTGTGCTCGAGACGCAGCCGGTCGCCCGCCATGTAGTAGACGTCCGCGTGGCCCAGCGCCGACTCCACCAACGCGTCCACAAAGCCGTACGCGTGACTGTTCACAGTCAGCAGCTCGTCGTCAGGGCCAGCAGCATCTGAACAAGGGCTCTAGCAATAGGTCGCACGCGACAGCGAAGCACGACGCCGAAGACTCACCGCTTAGCTCGGCCATCTCGAGGTTTGTTGCTATGAACACTCAGGTTAGAAAGTTGCGATCGCGAGAGACAACCTTCGAAACATGTTCAAACGCGACATGACCCACGCAATGCAAACAGAGGCGTTACCATAATGAGCATTTAAAGAATAAAGTACCGTAGTGAGAATGTTCAACACAGAGTGATTCACTCACCCCCCCCCCCACCGTTACCTCCGCCTCTGCCTCCGCCTCCGCATCTGCCTTCCTTTATTTTCCGTTGCTGTTGTAACCGTGCTTGGAATAACAAGAACGATGAGCGTGTTTGACCGTCTACCTCCCAAGCAGACTCGCGGTTCGGCTAGCAAAGGTTTGTTCGACGATTGTGTCATGCGGACGAACAAGGCAGACATAAGCTTCCTACTAGCAGTCGCTACTTCAGAATTCTGGCGGGCTTTCTTCCAGTCGGCCAATATCGCGTCGAAACAGTGCGCGACGTACGCAGATGCGTTTGTAACGAACCGGTTCAAGCGAGAGCTGCTGCCCGAACTGTCGCGGGACATTCTCAAAGAGATGGGTGTCACGGCGGTCGGAGACGCCGTCGCCATACTGAAAAAGGCGCGCGATCTGGTTGAGAGGTCTTCGGCGCCAGACGAGGACGCAGACAATGACGAGGAAAGTGGCGAGAGCGTGCAAAAAGAGTCGTCTCCCGACGACGACGATGAGGAAAGCCTAGGCGATGACGCCAACCATGAAGCAAAGGTCCCCTTACAATCTGCGCTGGCCGAAAAACAGTCCGACAATCTTCTCGTCGAGCGACTCTCCGTTCCGATGCCGGTACATTGACATTGAGGAAACTCACGTTGTGCCTCATCGTGTTTAAATCGCTGCCTGCGTGTGTCATGTATTTTTCTTGTTTGTTTATGTGTACTGGATTTGCTTTGCAGTCGCAGTCGTCAGAGCAGCTGTTGTCGTCAACGGTTGGGGGATCGGTGAAGAAGCGGCGTTGGGCCTCGACGAAGGCCGGTGTCGGTGTCGCTTCTGGATCGCGCGCGACTTCGCCAAGGAAGTCGGCAGCTTCTGCTTATTCCTCCTCTTCCGTCTCCTCTTCGAAGGCGCCGAAAAGACGCATTGAGCCTCCTCCGCCTTCAGCTGCTGCTGCTCCTGTCGAATTGCCGCCCTTGCCGACTCGGTCGGTGTCTCTCTTCTTGCGCCCTTCGCACGCTTGCTAGTCAGTCTCGGTCTGCCTTCTTAGGGTTCGTGCCGTGCCCGACGCGGGCGAGCCCTACGTCGTGAAGATGCCCTCCGGTAGTACGAGCAAGAGTCGACGGCTGCTCGCGCAGGCGGCCACGCTCGCCAACCAAAGTACACGACCCCCGCTCTCGACACGGCTCTTACTCTTACAGTCTTTGCGTGAACGCACTGCTTCCCTTCCCTCAGCGGCGCGCCACAAGGCGGCTTTGGCGGCCGTGCGTCTCAACGCGATCCAACTGCGGCGTCACCGCCGGCCGCGCTCTCCTCCGACCGTCGGCAGCTGCGCCTCGCAGTCGCCGTCCGAGAGCTCGGTCTTCGCCAGGCTCGGCAGAGGCGCCGAAAAAGACGGCCATTCCAATAAAGACGTCGCTCTCAAGCGCAAGCGAATCTCTTTCGATCTGAGCCAGACGGACGGTAGGCTTTCGGCCCGAGTCCGTGCCGTGGTGTCGGTTGAGCATGAACCTGTTTGTGCCTCAGACCGCGTCTCCTCGTCGACGGACGCGCAGCAAGGTCGTCTGCACTCGGACAAGCTTCGTCTCGTTGCCCCTTCCGCCCAGAGGCAGGAACCGCCAAGCCCGCTAGCCGGTCGGCTGGGCGGCCTCAGTCGCAGCGTCTCCGCTGGCGACGTCTCATCCACGCAAGTCACCGAGCACGCGGTTCCTACGTCAGCTCACTCGCAAGTGTTGGTTGCAACTGCAATACACGTATTGTTGCAGTTGAAACGCAACACGACAACCACTGGACTGACGACGAAGCGAACGCTCCCTACTGCCGGAGGCGTGTTCTCCAGGCTGCGATTTTGAACTGTTGATCGATTGAATGCGCTTTATACTGCAGTCGACTTGACTTAACAGTTAACAGTTATGAAAAGTATCTGTTCTTATCCTTTTGTGCGTCGTCAGAGAATTTGTTGCGCCTGCTGAGTGCTGTTAACTGCGTGGCGAATAAATGGTTGCGGTGTCTTCCATTGTCCCGCGCGCGAGGTTTTACGTCATTCTTCATTAGGCTGTTGGGCTTCCCTGCAAGCTGCATTTGGCTGCAAGCTGACGATCTAGATGTCGTCGTCGTCGTCTGTCGAGTTCAGTGGAGCCGTGCGCGTTTCCGGCGTCGACGACTACATCGCGCCCTCGCAGGCCTGCCTGCTCCCCATCACGCGCGCAGAGGAGCGCCAGGGCTCCGGGCCCGCCCCCAAGCCGACGGTGAACATCTCCAAAAGACGACAGCAGCCGCCGAAAGTGTCTGCCGATGGTGGCGCCAGCGGGCCGACGCCGGTGTCGGTGACGCTGAGCGACTGTCTGGCGTGCAGCGGCTGCATCACGACCGCCGAGTCCATACTCGTGCAGCAGCAGTCGGTCGAGCTACTCCGACGGGAGCTGCGCGCGCGCAAGACGAGAGGCGAGCTGCTCGCGGTCACGGTCGCGCCCCAGTCGCTCGCCTCTCTGGTCTGCAGCGGCAAAGTCGCGTTCAATCCGCCGCAGCCACAGCAACTCGTGATTCCAGGCTGCCAAGTACGACATGGACACGGAGTGGGAGGCGTTGCGCCGAGTGGCGGCCTACTTTCTCTCGACGTACAAAGTGGACTTTGTCCTGAATTCGACGTTCGGTCGAGAGCTGTGTCACGCGGCGCTCTGGGACGAATTCCTAGCCCAGTACGATCTGGACGCCATGAGGAGCAAGGGCCTACTCGTCAGCTCCGTGTGTCCCGGCTTCGTCTGCTACGCCGAGAAGAGTCACGGCGAGCTGCTGGTGCCGAAGCTGTCGGCCGTCAAGTCTCCACAGGTGAGTCTGTCTGTATGCTGGTTCGACAGAGGGTGAGAGCGACGACAGTGCCGACATTTCAGGCCATGAACGGCGCGTTCTTGAAGCGCCGTCTGGCGGCCGGGCGTTCTCTGCGCGCCGAGGACGTGTTCCACTGCTCGGTGATGCCCTGCTTCGACAAGAAGCTCGAGGCGTCCAGGTCGCAGCTGACCGTGTCCGCCTCCGAGCTGGACAGCTGCGAGATTCGCACCCCGGAGACGGACCTCGTGATCGGCACGCTCGAACTCGACGCCATGGCCGTCGAGGATGGCGTCGACTGGCGTGCGCCGCTAGACGCCGCCGCGTCGGCTCTGGTCGACTGCTACGCGCGCGACAACGCCGAGCTGCTCGCCGTCGGCCAGGACGGAAGTGAGTGTTGTCGGCCAGCTGCCGGTGAGAATTCCTTCCCTGTGCGCAGACGTGAGCCGTCACGCGGGCGGCGAGTCGGGCGGCTACGCGGAGGCGATCATCCACCGACTGCGAGAGACGCTCGCCAGACGACTGGAGAGGCGGCCCGAGGAGTTGGCAGTGTCTCGCCGGCAGCAGCGCGACGTGGAGGAGCTGAGTCTCGACGTGGACGGATCGACCGCGCTCGTGGTGGCCAAGATGTACGGCTTCCGCAACGTCCAGAACCTGGTGCAGAAGCTGAAGAGACAACGCTGTTCCTACGACTTTGCCGAAGTCATGGCCTGTCCGTCCGGTGCGTGGAGCAGCGCGCCCTCGCTGGCCGGCCAGCGATAGGAGAGTTGCACGGGTGACGCCGACAGGTTGCGTGAACGGCGGCGCGCAGCTGAAGGCGGACGGCGTCTCGCTGGCGGCGCGTCGGGCGCAGCTGGCCAAAGTCGTCGACGTCTACAACAGAAGCACCGCCCTGTCAGCCGTCGTCGGCGGCACCGATGATTCTGTCGAGACTCCGCTGCTGTCCCGGGACACGGCCGACTGGTTGAACCGACAGCGGCGCGAGGTGTCGACAGCGGCGGATGTTCTGCACACGAGCTGCAAGCGCGTACAGGAGCAGGAGCAAAATGAAACGAAGCGTCTAATGGCGGACATAAACAAGTGGTGAAGAACTCTGCTGTGACCAGTGACCCGTGTGATGTGCGCGCAACTTGAACCAACCGGCTTTAGATAAAGCAAGAACCAAAAAGCCAATCGCAGTAGTATGTATTACAGCAGAAGCCTGGTGTTCCACTTTGGTCTGCAGTGCAGCTGAGATGGATGTGATGGCATGGTTTGAATGTGTTCGTACACTCGAGATTAGTAGTCAATTGTAGAACTGGAAGGCTGTTGTAGTTGAGGAGAACGGCTGTCTGTGTTGACCTAATTAGGAAGCGCTCAAGGCGGCGCCGTCAGCTTCAGCCAATCAGTCGGTGCCTTGTCGTGCGTCCGATGCCATGGAAATGCATCGGCGTCGCTAGGCGGCCGCCCTTTCCTCACCTCGGGCGAGCACCGGTGCTAGGCCTTTTCCAACTTTCCTCATAACTCGGTTGTCGGAAGTTGGCCGTTCCATACTGCAAAGCCATGCTTTGCGCCAGTAGGGTTGTTTTTTTGTGTCTCGCGGTTGTCGTGGTCAAAGTTGGCGCGCAGTTGAGCGGAGTGACAGCGACGCCTGCGCGTGAGTGCCCAGACGCTCGAGCACGCGTCTGACGGTCAGCTGCGCGCCGCCGCTTCAGAGTACCCCAACAACGTGCCGGGCGTCTGCGCGGACGCGACGCAGTTCGACTGCCGCGACAACGGCGCCGCGTCCACCTGCATCGACTTCTCGCTCGTGCGCGACTGCAACGACGACTGTGGAAATGGAGAGGATGAGCGTAAGCGGCTGCCAAACGACCTCCACTCTTCCCCTGCTGTTTCCCCCACTTGCTGGCGTGGTGTGGTACAATTTACAAAAGAGAAAGTAACGTGGCGCTTACCCCGACCAGGATGTGGTGAAGGCTTGACTCTCTGCGACGCCAACCTGCCCACTTGTGTGAACCGCGGCTGCGGAATCTGCTTCGATGCTGGTGTCAATTTGCCGGCGACGGCTTGCATAGATCAGAGATGTACTTACTTTCTCTTGTAAATACAGTCTTTGGAAAACATCAGTTTGCTGACCTGCGCAGGGACTCGGCTCTGCGTGGAGCAAGACGTGTTCAGCTGCACGACCAACGGCAACTGTCCCTACAACGACTGGGTGGCCGATGGCGAGAACGACTGTGGCGACTGGTCCGACGAAAGTTCGAGTCCCATTGGCGCATCGCTAGCGCCTTTGCTGCTGCGTTCCGCTCGCGCCGCCTTTCAGACGCCTGCTTGCCAGAGGTGGCCGCCAGGACGCTGACGCCGATCAATTGTGACGCGAACGCCGACTGCCGTTTCGAAGCCTGCTCCAACCCTCGAGTCAGCTGCGTCTGCAAAGCTGGCTACACTGGCGATGGACAAACGTGCACGGTCGACACCGCCACTACTACTACCACCACAACGACGACGACGACGACGACCACCACCACCACCACCACTACAACCACCACCACCACCACAACGACAACCACGACGACGACAACTACCACAACCACGACCACTACGACCACGACCACCACGACCACGACCACGACCACGACCACCACCACCACGACAACCACCACTACGACGACAACGACCACTACGACGACGACGACTACTACTACTACTACGACGACGACCAGCTCTACCACCACGACCACCACAGCCGCTACCACCACCACCAGCACAACCACCACTACAACCACCACTTCTACTACAACCACCACTTCCACAACAACTACTACTAGTACCACCACAGCGTCAACGACCACCACAACAACGACAACCAATGCTGCAACGACTACGACTACTACTACGACTACCAGCTCGACAAGCACGACGACTACCACCGCAACAACAGCAACAACTACCACCACTACTACAAGTACAACAACTACTACAAGCAGCACCTCCACAACAACGACGATGTTGGTAGTGTCCCGGTAGTTTTTGTTTTATTTTGAATGTACCTAGAATTTCTGCTGCAGCAGCACTACCACAACAACTACTACCACTACCACTGCCGCGACTACGAGCACAACGTCCACAACAACTTCATTGCCACCTCTGACTCTAGGTGCTGGAAGCCTACGTAAACTAGTCCTAGTCGGGGCCGATTCAGACTGCGAGTCACGTGGCGAGTTCGGCTGCGCGAACGGGGTGGGCTGCGTGTCGGACGCGCTGGTGCTGAACGGCGTGGCCCAGTGCGCGGACGACAGCGACGAGGACTACTGCGCCCAGCTGCTCTACCCGCTCGCCGGTGGCTGCGCGCACACGACCGACGGACCCTGCGTCTACGACCCGAACGCGCACCGCTTCGCCTGCGCCTGTCCCACCGACACGGCACCAGACCCGCGCGGATACTGCCTGCCCTCCGCCGGTGACGCTCTTGCGAGCCGCGTCTTGTTGGCTTGACGCTCGCCTGGCTCTCTCGCGTCGACGCGCCTTCAGACCTGCCCCACAATTGTGGCGACGTGATGCTGGGCGCGCTCCGACTGCAGGCGAACGGCGCGTCGGCGTCGACGGCTGATTTGAAGGCCAGGAAGGCTGAGAAGGTCTACGGCTACAACTGCGTCGTCCTCGAGGACTGCGCCTTTGACCTTGCCTGCGACCAGCAATACGACGAGGGTGGCTGGTCGGTCAGTCCGAGAACCAGAAGCCGCTAACATTTTTGGCTTTTGCTTGTGCATGGAGTCAGTCAGACCTCTGCGTTTAGGTGGCCATGCGTCGTCGGGGCGACTCGCTGAACTTTGAGCGGACGTACAAAGAGTACCAAGACGGCTTTGGGGATCCAACGACCGGAGATTTCTGGCTGGGAAACGACAAGCTTCACGGTCTGACGCTAGGGGACCCGAGCAGAAGCTTCGAGGCTCTTGTGAGAATGAAGACCGAGGACGGTCGCACTTGGTAGGGCATAGTCGGTTTCGACATTCTCATGTCGGCGCTCGAAGTGAGGGTTAGGTACTACTGTACGTACATATAGGACTGCGTTGTATGACTCGTTCGCTGTGGGGTCAGAAACCGACGGATACAAACTCATCCTGGGGCCGCTGAAAGACAAGAGCGGCACGAATAGTGAGTTGGATGGTTTCTAAGCAGGGGCCAAATAAACGTTTTGTTCTCCTCGTGTAGCGGATGCGCTGAGCAAATTCCGCGACCGAACGTTTGTCACCGCGGACGCGCCATCGGCCAGTACGGCCGACAAGGCCTGCGCCTCATCCAGTCGCAGTGGCTGGTGGTTCGACTCCAGCTGCGACAACGCCGGTGCCATTCATTTATTTAGTTATTTTGTTTTCTGCCGCGTCTTCGACCTTTTATTATGTAGGAGTCCTGAACGTGCCGAAGCACCAGGGCATCAATCCCGACGGCATTCAGTGGGACGGGAAGAAGAGGCTCGCCCAGGTCGAAATTCTTCTAAGAGACACGCAGCACACAGGTATAGGTGCCTTGTGTACGTGAGAGTGCCCGCGCGCAGCGTCCCCCCCCCCCCCCCATCTGTCGGTGTTGCAGCGCTGCTGCCGCAGCTGCAGCAGCCAGCGCAAGTCGGTCAGGGCGCCGCGAAGAACTGGGGATCGCCGTGCGTTGCGATCGCATTCTTGGCGCTCGTCGCGTGCCGCCACTCCATGACTTAAAGGGTTTGTTGTCGGCTGCGAGAACGGCCTAAGGCTGTGTACGCTCGACGACGATCAAACCGTGTCGTCCCAGTTGCAGTCTCGCGTGTCGTGTTTGTGATGCGCGCTGTCGACCGCCCGTCGCGTCTCCGTCGTCCGTTCTAGTCGCGTCCCTATCCCTGACTACGGCGCGTCGACAACCAACGCGCGCGCACGCTGACGCGCCACGTCCCACTGTCGAGAGCGCGCACGAGAGCGCCAACACGACAACGACAGATCAAAATGAAGGCGCGCCCATCCTACAGTACTCGTCCGCGACAGTATCGCATCACGTCGACTCGGTCTCCATATATGTACAAGAGGCACGCCAGCCACACGCGCAGTAGCATCACCAGTTCCAGATGTTCTGGTAGCTGTGGTAGGGCGGCATCGCGCCGTAGGGCGGCGAGGCGGTGGCGGCCGCGAAGTGGCCGAAGGGCGGCGGTCCCGGGGGCGGGCCCGCGGCGGCGGCGGCGGCGACGGCCGCGTCCCGGCCCAGTTCGCCCCTCATCAGCACGCCCATCCGCCGCTGCATTTGCGCGTGAGCGGCCGCCGCCCCGGCCGGCATGCCCAGCGCGTGGTGGTGCAGCAAATTGGGATTCAGCCCCTTCTCTTGCAGTGACTTCTTCGTCTTGTATCTGAAGAGTAGCGTAATCTGTGCGTTCACATACAAGACTGGACAAGCACTAACGGATGCGATGTGACACATTCTGAAATCGTTTTATACAACACGGTAAATGATGCTTCGCTACGTGCTCACGGAATCGGGTAATCTGAATGGGTGCACACCTGTGATTTTGAAACCAAATCTTGACTTGTGTCGGCGTTAGTCGGATCTGATTGGCCAGAATCTCTCGTTCGGGCGCCGACAGGTAGCGTTGTTGACGGAAACGGTGCTCCAGCTCGTACGTCTGCGCCTTGGTGAAGAGGACGCGGCGTTTGCGCTTCTTCTTGCGCTTCTCTCCGTCCGGGCCGACGTCAGTTTTGCTCTGGTCCCCATTGCCTTCGTCGTCGACTTCGTCGTTCTCGTCCTCGTCCTCCTCGTCCTCGCCCGCGCCCGCGGTCGAGCCCTCCTCCTCGACGGCCGACGAGCCGGGGTCGCTGGCGCTCGGCGCTGCCGTCGTCACCGCTCCGCCGCCGCACACCGACGACGACGCGTCCACCGCGCACCGGCCGCCCAACGATCCGTCCCCAGGGACGCGCGTCGGCGCCGCCAACAGCGGCGGTGGCGGTGGCGCCAAGTAGGCGCTCGTCGGCTCGTACGTCGGAAAGGCGCCGAAGCCGAACGCGCTGTTCGAATGACCGGCCAGGTCCGGGCCCAGCGCGGAAGTGCCGAAAGCGCCCGGAGGAGGATAAGCTGAAACGAATGTTGTAACGTGAGCATCTATGGCCGAGTCTGCTTGCAAATGTTACCTCCGCCGATGAAGGACAGGTCCCATCCCGAGTTGGTCGACGGCTGCGCGTACGTCGCTGAGGGAAAGCCGAACGGGTTGGTGGGCGGCAGCTGGAGTTCGTGGCGTCTGTCGACGGCGGAAGCGGCCGAGAAGTCGAAGAGGTTGGCGCTCGTGGGCTGCTGCAGCGGTGGCGGCGGCAGCGGGGCCAAGGAGCCAGGATGAGTGGCGGCAGCGGCGGCGGCGGCGGCGGCTATCGCTGTCGATGCTTGAGGGGCGCTTGAGGGCGCTGTCGTCGGCGTCGAGGGCGCGCTTGTCGTCGACGCCGCCGCGCCGGTCGACGCGACCGGTGGCGGCGGCGGATTGAAAAGGGCGACGGCGGCCGAGAACACCATTCTCCGCAGCTCGAGCAGCTCGAGCACCGACGGAGTGGAAAGACTCGACACTGTCGGCGGACGCGGATTCGACTCGAGCAGCAGCGCTCGAACGGAGTACGAGCCACTCCCCGGACCCTGACGGCCGCGACCGGTCGGCACCTGAGGACTGTCGTCGGCGCCGTCGGTCGCCGCTTCGCCGCCGTCGCCGCTACCGCCGGCTGCCTTCGTCGCCGGCTGCAGCTTCATCATCAGTCAACTCGGCCGCCTTCTGTTTGCACGATCCTCAAGTGCCGTTAAAACAGAGGCCGGCGTGCTGCGCTGCACGCAGAGGCGCGCGCGCTGCCGTGCGCGACGACCCGTCCTCGGCAAACAGAGCGGCAACTGCCGGCGTGCTGGTCGCCAACCTCGACGCGCACGCCAACAACACTTCAAGAAGTCGGCCGCTATTTTCGTCAGCTCGCCACTACGGTAGCGGCCGAACTGCTTGCGTGAAACGTCATTCGCCGGTCAAACCAGCGTGGGGACACACGGACAGCGTCTGAAAGGAGGCTTGAGCCTGAGGAGCGCGCCTCGCCAACTCCTTGACGCACAATCGTCCCTTCGTCCGCCGACGACCAATCACCGTTCGGTGGGCGTGGCTTCGAATGCGTGAAACGAGGCGCCTGTTGAATTAATGAGCGCCTCACGCCCGCCTGGCCGCAAATGCGATCTCTGTCTCTCCTTAGGACGCCGCTAATTGTTTTGTGATTGATGCGCTAATCAGGCGCAAATGCTCGCCGACGTCAGTTACTGTACCAGTTGACAAATCGTCAAATACATACGGCTCGTTTAGAAAGAGAAAGGCCGACGAATGAGCGATTAGGTGGTTTGCGATGACTTGTTCTAAGCTCTTCCCCTCGTACTAAAATACCCTGCATTTGCATGCATTGTGCTTGTGGGGTCAAAGGTTACGGTGTCGTCGCGGTTGGTTGAGAGGGAGTGGGTGAGGAGGGGAGCTACATGGAGGGAGTGAACGAGCGATGTTGCGCCGATGGTGGTCGTCGAGATTGCTTTTCAATTTGCAGCGGAAGCGTGCGCGCCGAGTGGTGCGGGCGGCGGCAGCGGCGTGGTGGCGTCTTCTTCGCCATGAAAAGGCCACTCGCGGACCTCGCCGTCTTGCGCAAACAGTCGTCGTCGTCGTCGTCGTCGTCGTCGTCGTTCTGATCGGAGAGCGGCCCATTTGGTGGACGCCAAGAAGAATGCTTGATTAAAGCATTCGGCCGCCGTCTTCTTCGACGGAGACGCATTCGATACTACCGCGAGCGCAGTGTCAACAATGTAATGGGGCCACCGAGCGCCGCGGCGAAAAGGCGCGGCAGCAGCAGCAGCAGCAGCAGCCGGTGGCGGCCGGGCAAGAGGTGCGGATAAGCCTCGATGCTTGTGTCAATAGCCATTAACAGGGGCGCACCTTGGCGGCCGCGCCGGCGACCGGCCGGCCCGCCAAAGAGCAGACGCGTCGTTGTTTCTTCTGCCGAGGAGAGCACTCCTCGGTTCTTCGCCCACGCCCAGCCGCAAGCGAGAGCGCGCGCTGGCGCGCCCTTCTCACGCGGCTACGGTATGTAGATGAAGAGGCGATTTCACGCGCCTTTGTCGGCCAGCAGTCGATTAATTAATGCGCGACCGACCACGCCAAGGCGATGCGGCAGTTTATGGAAATGCGCGGCGACGGAGCGCGCCGAAGGTCGGGCCGGGCCAGCCGCACCGATTCATCACCGCCCTTTCGCGCACGCGCGGTCCGCGCGCGCGTGCGTGCGTGCGTGCGCGCGCCAATTCGCCGATTGACGGCGAAGCGCTCTTTCACGCGCCGCCGACCACCCGACGAGGAAATGGTCTGCACACATTCGCCGGGAATATCGGCGTCGAGAGATGGTGACACCATACTAAGCAACGAAGGAGCAAAACAACCGAGAGCAACTTCTCTTGCAATCAGGTGCATTACACTCACACACATTACCGTATATACACACATTGTGTGGTTATCTGAGAGTCTTGGGCGCGTCAACTTCACAGCAATTGCTCAATTGAAAAATGTATCGCTTCAATCTGCGCGTCCAATGACTACAACAGCCCATCACACAAACGCTCTACTCTAACTAAGTTACGACGACCGAATTTTTGCATACTGACCTGTGTATTGAAGCTACAGCCGCAATCCTCCTGTACAGTCCAGTACTACTGTGTCAACAAGTCGGTTGAACAATTCCTCACTGGTTCCGATTGTAAAACAAAATCCGACCGAAACTATTACGCAGTACGGGAAATACTAGTTCGAATTAGCATTTCGATTCCTCAGAGCGTGATTTGTAACGTGAACGGTTCAGCTTCAAGACTTTATTACAAAAGTTGGCGCCAAAATGGTTTACCAGTTGTGCTCAAATCGCTCACACGTTCAATGAGTTATTGCTTGAAGAGAAGAAAAGCCTAGCCCCGTCATTGGCGATGTCCAAGTACTCACCTATGCGGTGTGTGAGTCCCGCATACTGTATGGTCAATACCCATTGTGTATGATGACAGTGGAATCGATCTAGGCTGATCGTCAACCAGACTGGTAATGGCGTGGTGGTGGAAAGAAGATGGGGGGGGGAGAGAAGGCGATGACGGGGTCAGTGGCCCACTTGAGTGGCCCCTCTCTCTAGCTCTCACACACACCCTTTCCTTCAGTCGGGCCGGGCTACCTCTTCCAGCGCCATACACAACGCAACGCAACTGCTGTGCACGTCTGGGACGTCAAACAACAACGATCGCTGCATGAAACAATGGGGGGGCGTCCACTCCGCGACCACTCGCTTGCCAGCCAGCAGCAGTCAGTCAATGTTTGTCCACAACTCGCAGCTTGGCCCCGTAATGGGCGCCGACAATGCTGCGTCGCCTCTTCTTCTACCACTGCCGCCGACAAAGCGGCCGAGACCGTTTTGAAGACGCGCGCTTTGTCCACCTTGTTGTGTCATCGCCATTAGCAGGCGGCACTCTTCAATGAACGCCGCTCTCATCCCATTCAAGCCTGCCTAGGCGAACCGTCACATCACATCGTACATACACAGTGCGCCATACATGTGTACATGACCGTTGACCGTATCTATCTACAGACTTATGACCTATGCATGGGTGTCCTCAAAGACTGAAAGATTGAAATGCTGGCTGAGGTCATCTAAATAGAGAAGAACTTTTATACAGCATTCCGAATCTCCGATGCAGTTTCTCTTCTCCTGAGATTAATTGCAAACAGACCTGAAGAACTTGTGCTTGCTCTCTCTTGTCATCTCTTTGTGCTTACGAGTTGAGCCCGCAAGTCCCTCATACCGCTGAGTATGAAAGGAAAATATGAGAGCTCGGCCACACATGAAGTGTTTTACCCTACACCATTTTAGAATGGTTGGAAAGAAGTGCTCTTGCTCTAAAGGAGCAATACGTAGCCACCGCCTTTCTCACGCAGGGGTGTCTTTCATACGGTACTGTCGCGGTGCCAACGTTACTGTCGCCGAGTACGAGCGCAGATGGTGCCGACTGCGGTCCCGGCGTCGGCTACGCGTCGACGTACGGCTACGCGTCGACTGTTAGAGATTGTTAGATTGTTAGAAAATAGCCAACAAATTAGTAGAACTCCAAAGCCAAGACAAAACAGCTGTGTGCACATTTCCAAGTTGTACCATAATCACTGGCAGATCCAGGATTTTCCGACAGAGGGGGGGGAGAAGGTCAAGTTTTTTTCACCGCACAAACTACATTACTAGGCAATAGACAAAAATGACGGGATTTTTTAGCTCCCTTACGAATCAAACGTGAGTTGGAAGAGAACCACAGCGCCGCAGGCGAAAATTTTGCGCTTTTGAGTGCCATTATCCAAGGAAAACGTAAAAATTTGCCCACTTCCCCCTGTGCTCGCCCTTCTTTCCTTCTTCTCCCCCCTGAACTCTCCCCCTCCTCCCCCCCCCCCCCCAAATCTGAGCTGACAGGAGGGGGAGACCCCCCCCCCCCCCTCTCCCCCCCCCGTCTGGATCCGCTAGTGACCATAATCAAGTTTTACCGTGCACAAACCGAACCAATTAAAGCGATTCTAACCTAGACTTTGTAACATCACGTGGTAAGAAGCAATTTTATACAATCGCAACATGCGCTCCGATTTTTAGAAATTTGATTGTTTCGAATTTATGCAGCAAATGCGACACATGCGACACATGCAACAGATCACTGATCCCGTTCACAGATCGCGTAGGCTTAGGCTTAGGCTTAGGGTTAAGACTTCTAGGCTTTGCTTAGGCTTTGCTTAGGCTTTGGCTTTAAGCGCCAGATCAGTGATTTGTTGCATGTATTGTAACTGTGTTGCATAAATTTAGAATTGCCAGAAATTCCTTCCGCATCATTGAGGTTTTTGAATTTTTTTAGGACGAAGCGTGAAAACGCCACGAAGCTGACGACATTCCAGTTATGCGAGTTGTTATTCAAAGAGTTCTGCGAGCCAAAGTCACTGTGGAAAATGAGGTATTATTTGTGTCTCAGAACTGCCTTGATCATGTTGTGCACTGCACACTGTCTGTGATCAAGACTCCTTGATTTGATTGTTGTAGGAGGTGTCGTCAATTGGACGGGGACTTTGCGTTCTGGTAGGTCTCGGCAGAGACGACACTGAGAAAGACGTCGAGTACATGTTCGGTTGTTTTTGCTTATAAACCTGTCACGAGAACTGTGTCGTCCAACTGTAGACGTAGAGTGGCATTGCAGCATTCGGAAAATTCTCAACATTCGGTTATTCCGAGACGCGTCACAGCAGCGTTGGGCCTGCGGCGTACAGTCGCTCGGACTGGAGGTGCTGTGCATCAGTCAGGCGAGCGACTCTGTTTGACTTGACAGCACCTTGAAAGAGAAGCAATACGTCGTAAAAATCCTGTCTGGCCGCTGCAGTTCACACTCTTTGGCAAGCTGAAAGGCAACAAGCCCGACTTCCGACTAGCCATGGCGCCCGACCGCGCTCCTCAGTTCTACGAGCAGTTTTTGCGACAGCTTAGGGCAGCTTACAGGCCCGAGCTGGTCAAAGGTATGTGACAGCTCCTGCAGTTTCGGTTTGTTGGCGGCAGCTGCAACTGTACTGTAGCTTGCTTGCAGACGGCCGGTTTGGTGCCATGATGGCAGTGGAGCTGGTCAACGACGGCCCAGTCACGATGACGCTTGACTCGCGCGCCAAAAACGCCGAGGGCGTGATGGAACCAACACACAGCGAAGAACCCACTTAAAGATACCTTTTCAACCTTGATGTCGCTCGTACGTTATGCTGGATCTGGTTCGAATATGAATGCCACACGAATTCTCATGGGGTGCTGCAAATCTGTTCGTTCTGGGGCTAAATGGAGAACTATATTAACTCAAAGACACAGTAATCGTACCTGTAACCAGGCCTGGCAGAGTGGGGGGGGGCTAAATGGCCAAATTCTGGGGGGTCGCCAGAGCAAATAGTGAGGGGTAGCTGACCACTTTTTGACTTATACTGGTACTTTTTCGTCACAAATGGGTATAAATAGGCTCTAAATAGTGTTATTTAGCTGTACTTTGGTCAGATAACACTGAAAAGCACTGAAACACACCAACATTTACTCACTTTTACCGTTTTCGACATGGTGAAAATCCTTTGGGAATATTCTGGGGGGTCGGGCGGGGGGGGGGCGGTGTTGGAAAAATAGTGGGGCCCCCAAAGCCCCCCAGTTACAGGTATGACAGTAATGCCCATCAGTGCTGCCCATTTATGAGTCAGATACATCTTGGCTCGCCTACAAGTCCTTTCAAACCTGTGTTTCTAGTACTGATTTGCATGAAACGCTACTATATGTTCTAATCGAAGCCACGATTCATTTCGTAGGATTTTTGCATAACCTAATAGTAGTGTTGCACAGGCCAACAAAGCCTAACAACCATACCTGTAAATGTTGGTGTATTTCAGTGCTTTCCAGTGTTATATGACCATAAAACAGCTAAATAACACTGTTTAGACCCTATTTATACCCATTTTTGACCAAAAAGTATAAGTATAAGTCAACAAATGGCCAGCTGCCCACCCACTCTTCCAGACCCGGTTACAGGTATGCTAACAACAATGTATTCAGTAAGTCCGACGAACCAATCACCGAATTGTACACGTAGACTAAAAGTCTGACTATGCTCGTGGAGCTGAATCACCGAGTCATTGTTGTCTGACGTGCTCAGTGAAGTTGTGCGAGACCTCGAAATGCATGCCATCTTCACGTGTGAAGGAGCCGCCCCAATAGATGCCTTCACGCACCGCGTAGTTGGCCAACTCGTACAAGCCCTGCAACCGATGCCACTCTCTACGCTATTTCGCACCACAGTCCATTCGAACGCGTTCCCGGTTTGACCGCATGCGCATGCGCCCACGACTGTTGTGGCCTACATGCGTGACATACATGTAACTGGGAAGGGGGGGGGGTGGTATCGTCACCACAGATTTAAAACAGATTGAATTTAAAACCACAGATTGAGGGGGGGGGGCTGGGGGAGGGGCCAACTTCGGACTGGAAGTGGGTGCCGTCCCCCAGTTACATGTATGGCGCACACTCCCCAGGATAGTCTCCACTCTCCGACCTTCCCCAGGTCAAAAAACCCGGTTACATGCATGTGTGCATGTCCGTCATGCGCGTGCAGTGCACTCACTCACTGCCTACAGACAACATGGCGAGACGTCACCTCCCACTTGATTGTCCCACCCACTCAGCTCAACTCTACTCGCCACCCTCCCTCCATTTTTTTCAGAACTTGACAACCTTGCCAGTTGCGAGCCATCCCCCCCCCCCCCCCCTCCACCACAGGATCACAAAAGTGGCTCTTTCACAGTGTGCTGTATGCTAAAGGGCGAACCTTCATGAGTCTGCCGTCCTTCCAGGTGTCCAGTGTGTCGTTGATGCGTATGTCGAGCGCCGTCCCGTATGCGTGGTGCGAGTAGACGTTCCTGCCGCGAATGTTTCGGCAGTAGAAGCAGCCTTCAACGTACCAAGTTGCGTTTTCGCGACTCTTTCGAGAACAACGCGTGGAAAACAGTCAGAAGACCCGTCCGCGTACACTCGTGTGCCGAAGACTCGGCGGCCTTCCTCACCCGAGTGGGTCGTGATGATGCTGTAGAGGAAGGGGTTGTGGTCGTTGAGGCTGCTGAGCGCGCGATCGACAGCCCTGAGGAAGGGCTTGAAGCCGTAGATCTGGCCCAGCTTGCCCACCTCCTCAAAGCCCATGTGCGGCGCGAGCGTGGTCGAGAGCAGGGCGCAGCTCGCGTTGTCGCAGGGAACGCCGTACACTTCTGCGAGGAGCACGCACAGCGATGCCGTCGGGCGGGCTCCTCGCGCGCACGAATACTCGGTCAACCTTTCCTCACCCATCATATACTGGGGCGTGGCGTGCTTCAGTCCGCCGTTGTAGAGGAGACGGCGCGAGTTATTCCTCTCCACGGTCTCGACGCACTCGGCGGCCGTCGAGCAGCCGAAGTATTCGGACGCGGGAATGCCCTCGCTGAACACCTTGGCCTTCGCCACTGGAACAATGACGTCACCACCACCAACACCACCGAACCTCGCACGTGTCATGAATCGCACATGCCATGCCGATTCTACTGAGTCTCTGGAATTCGTGCTCAAAGAAAAAAAAATCAACCCTGACTACATGCAAGTTTATAACAACAGTAGCTACGTACAGTAGTCACACACGGTTCAAGTAGCGTGTTATTTAACCAACTTTAATTTATGCGATTTTTTACCCCGGCAAATATAGCTATTGCAAACATTTGCTTGTCGCGGTATGTGCTGTCCGAATATGTATTTTTACTGGTCGTTTCCCCCTACGAGTTCCCCCATGGATGTTTCCCCCTTGCCATTTGCCCTCCGGTCGTTTCCCCCCTGCAAAAAAAAATTAATATAGGCTGGTGCTGCTGCTAAACGACAACGAAAATTTTGCATTGAGCAACCCCCCCCACGCAGCACCTCTGCCCTCCACCTCAGGCAAGGGAATCCATCCGAAGACGTCTCCCCCGGGCACCTTTTCACAGGCCGAACTGGAGGGGAGGACGTGCTCAGCCCGAGAGCTGAGGTGCTAGAACCCCAAACCAGCTGCACCAACCCCGAAGGGATGGGAGTTAACTTTTCCGCACGGCAGTGCATCGTTGCTTTTAAAACACTGCTGTATATACCCAGAAAGCGGATTGCAACAATTATTCAGCAGGTTTGAACTTGGTGAGCATAGCGCCGAGTCCCGTCGGAAATCGATAGAACGAAATCTGATGGAATATTGATCGTCAGCTTCCCGAGCTCTGTGTCGAAAACCTGCGTTACGACAGGTACCGATGCTGCAAACCCGTTTTGCAACTGTTTCATGGCACTTACCACGTCGAAATACACGTGTCAACATCTTTTAGAAGCCACGCTCAAATGAATCCTGCTAACGCTCGTCTGTCCCTCACCAGCCTGGACTACCGCGGTGCCCTTTGTCAAGAGTACGGCATGGAGAGTGCATAGATATCTGAATCTGCTTTTCAAAGCTTACTCTGCAATTCGTTTACCAGCAGGTTCTTTTTCGGCAAAGCGAGCAGTCTCGTCTCAGTCGGACTTACTGCCAAACTTGACGAGCTCTGCCTCCGCGGCACCGTCCACCCACCCAACCAGGCGGCTCGTGGTGCCGCGGTGCTAGTAGTCGGCTTCGTCCGTCGGGAGCGCCGCGGAGGCAGCCGTGGGAAAGATCAACCGCAGCTTCCAGCAGTCTACTAGCTTGCCGAGGACGGCAGGTGTCCGTTCGCCTGCGGGGCCTGTACCTCCTGTATAAAATAACGTGTCACTGCCTCAAGAGTGACGTCGAGTACATTGTCAGCGGAAGGAGTGGACGACAACAACTCCGCTATCAGTTCCTCCCACCCAAACGGCGGGCGGATGGTACTGGGACAAGGGGCCCTAGTTCCCCCCATTCTAGTAGGCAAGGGGCCCTAGTAGATTGAAAACGACGTGCGACAAGGGGCCCTAGTGGGCAAGAGGCCCTATGGGCAAGGGGCCCTACCCTATACCGACATGGGCAAATTTGGCACAGCAGCGAGCGTGCGACTGCGCTTTAAAATTGTATTCTACTTACAACTCCGGCGGCTGTCCGTCTGTGTCTGTCTGCGTCCGGGCTATAACTCTCGAACGGCTCGACGGATCCGGACGGGCGATGGCTGTCGACTCGGCCTCGCTCCGCATTTTCGTCAGACGCTATTCGTTTTGTTCATAATTACGGTAATACTGATAAATAGCGAAAATACGACTGGGAAGATATTTTGGTGCGACAATGATTGTCTCACGGTTGATGTGTTGATAAATTGGAAATTGCAGAATTTTTTGGTATCAGCGCGTTGGCGCGGTGGCGGCTGCAGTGGGGTGCCGAAGTACGATGCCGAAGGAAAGCGATGATCTCTTCTCATGGATTTATATATATCGATAAATGGCCATTGATAAAAGACACCGGAAAGAGACTGCCTGTTGGTGTCTTTTTGTTAAAGAAAGTAGTATACTAAAGGGGCAAGAAGGAAACAAACGATCCTAAAAACTAAACAAAATGACAGAAATATCGCAGGCGCACGGATAAGGATGCGACACAGCTCGTTCGACCCGGCATCGATAGGATGTCTCAGATGTCAACAGCGTTTTGCCAACAGCTAGTAAATTGGTCCAAGTCGCTAAAAACGCTTTGTGAAAATGAACTGCAAAAGACGCGTCGACCTAGGCGCCCTGGCAACAGAAAGGAGGGATTCGGCACGCCCGCCTGTCAGGATGATGGACGCGTATGGCGGACGACTTGGGCAGATCTTCGCGGCAGCACGATCGGCAGCGCTAGCACGATCTACAGGCGGACTAGCGGCATGCTGAACAGCTGTGGCGATCGACAGGCGGACTGGATGGCTGGCTGAACAGCTAGCTGATCGACAGGCGGACTGTCTGGACGGCATGCTGAACAGCTAGCTGATCGACAGGCGGACTGGCTGGACGGCACGCGGCACAGCTAGCTAGATCGACAGGCGAACTGGATGGCACGCTGGACAGCTGGGGCGATCGACAGGCGGACTGGACGGCACGCTGGACAGCTGGGGCGATGAAGGCGGACTGGACGGCAGGCTGAACAGCTGGCGCGATCGACAGGCGGACTGGAAGGCAAGCTGAGCGGCTGGCGCGATCGACAGGCGGACTGGCTGGCGGCACGCTGACCCGCTCGCGCGATTGACCGGTGGCCTGGACGGCACCCTGCACAGCTGGGGCGATCGACAGGCGGACTGGACGGCATGCTGAACAGCTGGGGCGTTCGACAGGCGGACTGGATGCCATGCTGAGCAGCTAGCGCAATCGACAGGCGGACTGGACGGCACACTGAACGGCTGGGGCGATCGACAGGCGGACTGGCTGGACGGCACGCTGAGCGGCTAGCGCGATTGACAGGTGGACTGGACGGCACACTGAACAGCTGGGGCGATCGACAGGCGGACTGGACGGCACGCTGAACAGCTAGCGCGATCGACAGGCGGACTGGACGGCACACTGAACGGCTGGGGGCGATCGAAGGCGGACTGGCTGCACGGCACGCTGAGCGGCTAGCGCGATTGACAGGTGGACTGGACGGCACTCTGAACAGCTGGGGCGATCGACAGGCGGACTGGACGGCATGCTGAACTGCTGGGGCGATCGACAGGCGGACTGGATGCCACGCTGAACAGCTAGCGCGATTGACAGGCGGACTGGACGGCACACTGAACGGCTGGGGCGATCGACAGGCGGACTGGCTGGACGGCACGCTGAGCGGCTAGCGCGATTGACAGGTGGACTGGACGGCACACTGAACAGCTGGGGCGATCGACAGGCGGACTGGACGGCATGCTGAACAGCTGGGGCGATCGACAGGCGGACTGGACAGCATGCTGAACAGCTAGCGCGATTGACAGGCGGCCTGGACGCAGTGGACAGTGTGCTGAACAGCTAGAACGCTTGTCACGCGGACCAGTCAGACTGCTGAACTGCTAGCGCGCTCGTCACACAGACTGGACAGCATGCCGAACAGCTAGTGCGCTGGTCACATGGACCACTCGACCGGCTAGCAGCTCGCCTGCATTGACACGTGGACGAGTCGACCTGCTGAACAGCTAGAACGCTCGACACACGGACCAGTCGATCCACTGAACAACTAGTGCGCTCGTCATGCGGACCAGTTGGCATGCCGAACAGCTAGCGCTCGACACGTGGACTGACTCAATGGCATGCTGATTGGCTATCGCGGTTGAGACATTGCCAGTTAGCTGTGCTTGGCACGTGAACAAGCTCGACACAGTGGCTGACTCAGGGCTGGGTTGCTATGTAGGTGGCTGAGTGGCCGAAGGCCGCTACGGGCGTCTAGTAAGGAAAAATTTGCAGGTGGCTGCAAAAAAGGTGAATATGTGACGCTCTTGTGTTGAAGTCCAGTTTGAAAAAGAGCGGTATTAAGGCATGCCCCTCTGATTTCTGGCCACTTCCACATTGTAGCTGATCAACTTCAGTTTGAACAAACCATGTATTAAATCTGAACCAAACGCAGCAAACGCAGCAGACGCGCGCTCGGGATTCGAACCCGCGACCTCTCGATTAGTAGTCCAAGCTGATGTTTGAACATTTTCCGAGAATTTCGCAGTAACGGCCGTGAATAGGGCACGTGTTATGACTCGATCGATTTCCCCTTGGAAGGCGCTTCTTTGAACCGTCATTCGCTGAAATCCTTTAAAGCAAGCAAAAGTTAAAGGTGATCGAAAGTTAAACTATCGCCTGAATTGTGGGTGCGCCAAGAGGGTCGAAAATGGAGACATGGACGTCGGAGCCGTCCAATTTGTTGAAAGGGTACTATTCCAGGGTCCTGACGATCAATTTGCATCATTGTACCGCAGCTTGCAATGAACGGTTGAAGCGCCTATAGCTAAAAACTTTCGGCCAAAAATCCCAAAAATTGATGTGGTTTGATGACTGGCGAGCGAGATGCGCACCGGAGCCACCCAATTTGTTGAAAGGGTACTATTCCAGGTCCTGACGATCAACTTTCATCATTGCAGCATAGCTCTGCGATGAACGTGTGAAGCGCCTATAGCTAACAAACTTTTTGGGCGCACATTTGCGAAATTTTAATTGCCAATATCTAATTACATGGTTGGAATTTCAAATGTCTGGAAAGCGTCCTGGACTTGCCTCATAAAAGTGTTCACGGAAATCAAAAAACATTTGGGGGTTTACTCGGCTTTTTTTCGAGTTTTACTCTTGGTGGAAACCAGCCGAAAAAACGACTATGTCCAAGGAAAAAAATCGATAATTGGTAAAAATCGGCAATATCTCCAGATCGGTAAGACGTACAAACTAATCCTTTAGAGGGCAAAGTTGTTGCCAGGGACTGCATAGACCAGCCAAGTTTCATCCCGATTGGTCAGGGCTCTAGCGAGCGGCGGTCCAAAAACTGAGTGGAGAACACGAAAAAAAAAAAAGACGCTTTTTCGGAACATTTTCTGGAGTTTACCATTAACGCGCGAGAATACGAAAACGCGCGATGGCTCCTTGGATTCCTCAGAAGAATGCGCTTCTTTTGCGCCATAACGCGCCGAAATCCGTTCAGGCAATCAAAAGTTATAGGCGATCAAAGATTCAATAATCCGCACTGAGAAAGTGGTCACATATTAGGGGTCAGACGCTGACGCGCTGACCCTGATTCGCTTTACGTTGTGTGCGTTTGTATTGCTGATTGGATCAGAGGGCCGAAGATTGTAGTCTGGGTAGAGAAGTGTAGCAACGTTGAGCGGAAGCAATGACCGACTTTGGTGAAGCAACGTATCGGATCGAGCATGGTATGCTTTCGTGCAATTTTAGGCGTTTGTGTGCCAAGGTCTGACTTAGATGCGTGACCTTTTTCATTGTATTCGTTCAACCCAACAACGTTCATTGTTGGAACGTTTGAAATCAGCGGTGGCCACCCTGTACATGTAAGCGGGTTGCGCTCTCCGTCCGTCAGCCAATTGAACGGGTTGCGCTTACCGTCAGACGCTTACGACTCTCTCTGCCCCACATCTTGATTGGAAGTGAAGAACTGGTCTGTTTTCATCAACCAATGGTTTTCATCTGGATATTGTTATGCACATACACAGCAACCGCATACATGTATGCAGTGCATGAAGAAAGTTGCGGGGACAGTCCAGAAGTTGGGAGGGGCAGTACGCCCCTCCTAGCGCCTCCACTGAACTAGGGCCCCTTGTCGCATAGGGCCCCTTGCTCCTAGGGCCCCTTGCCCATCACAGCTGATTACAATCTACTGCCTAGTAGGGCCCCTTGTCTTCTAGGGCCCCTTGTCACACATTCGGGCGAATACAACTAGGCGAATGCCAAGGAGTCAACGCGTTAAAGTCTCCTACTCCATACTCCCAAAGTCTGTTTCTTTTTTTTAGGATCAACGCGGCTGCGGCCATGGCGGCGAACCATGTCGTTGGTATCGTTTAGCATATCGCCTTTAAAAATTGTTGAGCACAATGGACTCACTATTAAAGAAAAAAAAACAGTCCGCCGGGGGGGGGGCAACGACCGGGGGCAAACGGCAGGGGGGGGGGGGAACGTCCAAGGCGGGAACTGGTAGGGGGAAACGACCTGTAGCCCTAAATATTTACTGTTGTTAATACGCTGCGTAGTCTTACTTTGAAGCGTTTTTGCAGCGGACGAGTTTGTTGGGCATGATTCCAGATTTGCCACCCCACCAGAGAACAGCACATTCTAGATAAGAAATCTGCGCAACGGTACATGTCTGCAATGCATTGCGCCCATCTCCTGTTTTATTGCTTTCTTTCCCATGGCACATGGGTTGTAATAATGTTGAAATTTCTATTGGCTGCTGTTACACCACGTTAACCCTAGTCGAAAGTGTGCAAACAGAAAGCATGATAAAGCTTCTGCTTGCTTTTGTATAGTAATGATGAAAACAGTGACATCGCGGGCAACGTGACGTGAGAGTCGGCGGACTCACTCTCCTCTTTCTTCTTGTCCTGCGTGACGTACATCCATACGACGAATGCAAGGATGCCTGCGAGCAACGCGAATCCGAACAGGTACATGAGCGCCTGGGTGGTCGAGCTCGCCATCTCTGCGCTGCCTGCCGCTGCTCCCCGTCTCGCTCAGCGGTCGGTCGCGAGTGCAACTCCCACTCGCGTCGCTTGCCAACTGGCTGGCCGGGCCGCTGTTGAACCAACCGCCGCACGTAGATTAGTTTTCGTGGCGGAGACGCGACGCAACACAACGCTGACAACTCCCAGCAGCAGCGTACAGGCGCTAACGACGCCCGCTCGGCGAATAAACGCCTCAATGACAACCCCCCCCCCCTCCCACCTCCCGCATTGAGGACCGGACTGTAAACTGCTCGTCTGTATACACATTGATAGACGCGGCTGAAACCTGTGGCAAACGAGCTGGTTTTTTATTGCTCTTGGAAGCCGTAAATGGTAAAATTTTAGTGCCAGTATCGTTCTTTCTCGGACCCAAACACTAGATTTCCGCTGGGTGGTAACGAGCAGGCGCGTGTCGTTTCAAGGGCTGGCGATACGTACACAGCAGCACCTTGCTTGGTGGGTGGCGTCGTCTGCGTAAGTTATAAGTTAAGTTAATTTAATTTATAAGCGACAGTACAACACTTCAGTAAAGCGAGTCAGCCGACACATTGACCGAAAGAGAATCGTATCGGAATCGTAGTCGAAAAAAGCTTAAAGCAGCAAGATGAGAACAATCCTACAATGTATCGTTGCCCACCACGTATCGTTGCTTATTCGAATGTAAATGCGCCTGCATCACTATGTCTCTAGTTTACTGTATGCCTTATCTAGGCATGCACGTGCTTGCTTACTTGCTTACAAATGTACCTATGGGTATGTACGGTGATTGCGACGCAATCTGAGACTCAACGCTGTAATTGTTGTGTAGGTAGGAGAGGAGGAGCTAGTAGAGAATCGTCTAGTATGCGGCAGACGTCGGCGCGGGCGGTCTGGTCGGCTACTTGCCGCTCATATGTTTTATGAATTCTGAATGGCGCGGGCATTGCTGGGGGAAGCGGCACGACAGGCGGTGGGAGTCGAGCGCGCACGTACCCTCGAAGGAGATCTTGCCGTCGGCGTTGGAGTCGCAGGCGGCGATCATGGCGTCGACTTCCTGGTCGGACAGCTTCAGGCCGACGTCGTGCAGCGCAGCCTTCAGCTCGTCCTTCGTGATGTAGCCGCTCCCGTCAGCGTCGAACGCCTGCGACGCGCACTCAGTGTCGGACACCGACGACACGCCGCTCACGGCACCCGTGAAACCGACGGACAATCAAAGCTCTAACCGTACTTGGAAAGCCTCGCGCAGGTT
Source organism: Paralinhomoeus sp. GSCO2_6 (assembly GCA_030248085.1). Lineage (NCBI taxonomy): Eukaryota > Metazoa > Nematoda > Chromadorea > Monhysterida > Linhomoeidae > Paralinhomoeus > Paralinhomoeus sp. GSCO2_6. The sequence continues at coordinate 220,469 of JASAMY010001115.1, forward strand.
GGCGTCCGCCTACAACAGTGCATCTCGCATGCGCACGCCAAAACCACTAGAATCGACTAAAGCACCCACCATGTTATCGCTGGCAAGTTTTCAAGCTTTTCGGATCCGGGCGAGAAACCGAATCGATTTGTCTCTAGGCGCACGACTGACTGGCACTGCGGGGCTTTGAATGGAAAAAGGAGGCACCGTAAGCGATCGAATAAGCTCCTTGAATGAAGCGTCTATCCGGCTTTGGGGGACGTGTCGTCACGACACCAATGGACATCGACGGTTCACCGATTCTCAACGCCTGTCTGAGTAACGCGCTGGCCCTCCCATTGGCACTCGTGTGCACAAATTCCGTGTCATGAGTCATATCAGTCTATTGTGAGTGAGTGGTACGACTCTTTCCAGGGCCGTATAGAGAAGGGCCGTGAGTGGGCTCTCCGTCCGCCTGCCGACGAACCGAAGGGCGCCGCCTCGTGTGAGCGTCGCCGTGTCGCACCGGCGTCTGCCTCGCTTCGGGCTGTCGACTTGCTTCTACTGAACGACCAACTGAACGACCCCTCCCGCTTTCCCAGTATGAAACCAGCCTCCCCTTATTTATTCCAACCCCATCGGCCAAAGAGGAGCAGCAACAAGCGAGCCAGATTGCGTGAACCAGTCGATTGCGACGACAATTTCAATTGCATCCTTGGAAATACAAACGCAAGTGCACATACACTTCACTTTCAAGTTGATCTACTGATATATAGGTACGTAGACTGTCGTAGAGCACACAGCGCTATTGTCACACTTGTCGATCACACGCAAATGTGTTGTAGTTGCGCAGGGTCTTCTAAGGCAACTTCACTTTCTCCAGCATGTGTTTGATGAACTCTAAAATGCTGAGCAACAATCTCTGCAGTATATTGGATTCATGTCGTACGTGTCACGAGCGTCAGTGGTAGCTGTATTGCATGCAAGTGCAAGCCCCACTAGCTTAATTATAAGTGAAAGCTGGAAGAGAATGAAAAATCGTGGCTGCCGGAGCATAGCGAAACATTTGGCCAAGACGACCGATTGTTGCATGTTTCTGTGGACACGGCAAGTACACCGAGTAGTATGCGCGCGCACTGTACACATGCAATGCACAGTACAATGTACACGTGTGTATGCATTGTGATTTGTGAATTACCTTCGACGCTGACGCGTCCGTCGGCGTCTCCGTCGCAGACGGCGATCATCTCGTCGATCTGGCGGTCCGTGAGGCACATGCCGACGCTGTGCAGCGCCTGTTGCAGTTCCGCGCGCGAGATGAAGCCACTCTTGTTCTTGTCGAAGTCCTGCAACCGAGACAGCGCGCCGCCTCGCCCAAATCCAAAAGCTGACAGACCTCGAAAATCTGGCGCAATTGGGCGGCCGTCAGATCCGCCTGAAATGCGCCTTTTCGCGACCTTCAGCTCGGCTGCGACGATCGCTCACCATTTTTCTTGCTCTGCTCTTTTTAAGCGTCTGCCGCGAGGAGGGAACACACAGGGAGAGCAGTGAGACTTGTTGACTTCTCGCTTCGGCGACACGCGCGTTCTCAGTGCGCGCGCGAGGAAATTCTGTCGAGGGAGAGTTGGCGCGAAGTGCGTGGGGCCGTCGTCGTCTGCCAGAGTGCGGTCTATGCAGAACCACCCTGCAGAGGGGAACAGGAGTAACGGCCTTCTAGTACGTATGTAGTGCGGATTACTGCACCTCCCTCTCGCGCCAGCCAGTGACTGCGTAGGTTACACAATGAAAACAAGACCACAAGAGAGTAGAGGTGAAGTAAACCGTACCTACCGCATACTGGGCATACAGAGGACATAAAGGAGCGCACACAGTACAAATACAGAAGGTAGTGTCACTTAGGTATCCAGAGATGCAGGCTCGAATGTATGCATAAAAACAAACTCACATTTTCCCACTATTTGCTGTGTTAGCCAGTCGCAGTACTCGGGTGACACGGTACTACAGTTGGTATTAGAGTGACAACGCTTTCGGGTCTAGGCGACTGCTGCTCCGTGTGCCCCCTGACACCGCTGCACATTCATAAAGCATTATGAATTTCTCGTCTCAATGACCACAGAGCGCAAGAGAGAGACACGCACGGGGTAGGAGCGCGCACGCGAAGAAAGGCGAAAGGCGAAGGCGTGGCGCGAACAACCCATCAGCAAGGTGGCGCACGCAGAGCAGAGAACGGCTCCGGAAGCGTCGTTGCCGCTCCACCGCGTGAATATTGTGCTTGTGACCGCATGGTACTACGCGCTCGAACAGTGCTCACCAGAAAACGCCCTTACACTGGAGTGGGGGTCTCTATTGCAGGACTACAGTAGCACTGTACGAGGGGGGGGGGGGGGAGGCGCTGTATCACTGGAGGGAAAGGGAGGGAGAGAGGACTCGTCGTCGGCAGGAGAAGGAGGCACGTCCGTCACAGCTATGGTCGAGCATCGTGTCTTCTCGCAGCCCTATCACGGAAGGGAGAGTCACGCGCGCAACAGAGTCATCGTCGCCTCTTCTCCCGTTCAGGTGCAAACAAAAACAACTTCCATCACAGCTACTACTCGTGCGGCAGTCGCTCTACAAGGCGGCGCATGCGCGTCTCGACCATAGCAATATACGCGCCCGTGTGCAGCCGAATAGCATGAGTGAGTGGGTGAGCGCACGTCTCAACATGGACGCGCACGGGTATTGAGGATTACGCAGAGACATTGATTCGCTTCTAGTCGTTATTCAAAAACGACCAAGAGCTTTAAAGCCTATTGCTGCCGGCTGCTTCAGATTGCACGGCACGCGATTGGTTGTAAACGCTTTCATCAATGTTCTTCCCCCTCGAGAGAGAAAGAGAGAGGTCGGGGGGAAGCGGTTGCGAGTGGTGCCTGTGTCGGCTGGTGTCAGCTACGAGTAGAAGGTGAGCACCGACTCCTGGTTGCCTCTGACGAGCAGGACGGGCGGCAGGCCCCTCGTCAGCAGCTCCAGCCAGGCCATGTAGAGGCCGTTGCTGATCGCGTTCTTGCGCGGCACCGGCATCGTCCTGAACGCGAGGCTTCGACAGCCACTGCAGGAGAGAGAGAGAGAGGGGCGGGAGACGCACAGGACGACTAGAGTGGCGTCCATGCTGTACTCGAGCAGGAGCTCGCGCGTGCGCAGCTGCCGGTTGGTCTTCTCGCGCAGCGCGATCAGCTCCGTCTCCGAGACGCGGTTGTTCGCCTCCGCCTCGCTCACGACCACCGGCGTCGCAGCCCGCGACTGCTGCTGCTGCTGCTGCGCGTCCGGGTCGCCCCCGCCGCGCGCGACGCCCCACTTGAGCGGCTCGATCAGGTGCTCGAACTCGGCGCGCCTGCAAGCGTGCCGACAGGGGCTTGATTGAAGCACAAACGCCGCCGCATCAGGCAGCAGTCCACGCACGTGGCCTCCTTGGGCTTCTTGGCGATGTCGGGGATGACGTTGACGTCGGCGTAGGAGATGCGGAACTTGGCGAGCAGCGAGGCGATACGGCCCTTCTCGCTCTCCCAGTTGCCCTTGCTCGTCGCGATCGTGAACACTGACAGTCAACGTGGCCCAAAGTTCTCACTCGCAAATAGTGGCGCACTGCGCGCACCCACCTCGAAGCGTGGCGCCTTCCAAATACGACTTTGGCAGCGAGAGGAGGTGGGGAATCAGCAGTGTCAAGCCTGAACCCGTTCCATTGTCAAGTTAGCCGCAAAACAAATGCAACGAGACCAGGCCGACAAACCGCCGTCGTCGAAGAGCCACCATACGTCGATGGTTCCCTTCTTGACTTTTCTTTGGAACCGGTTTATGGAGGCGACCAGTTCCTTTTGCACGGACGTCAAGTGACGAGACCTGTCAAGGGGAAATTTGTTCGTGACGTACATCCTGTACTGGCGCACTCTACTGCACACGCACTAGCGGATCCAAAGCCGGGGGCAGGGGGGCGTGCCCCCACCTGTCGTTGTCGGCAAAGGGGGGCAAGGGGGGCATGCGCAGGGGACAGAGGGCGAATCGAACTAATTTTTAGCGGCTTCCCGTGGAGTAACGCACCAATAAGCGGAAAATTTTTGCCTGCGGCGCTGTAGTGTGTGGGTGGACGACTGCATTTGGACTATCATCTGCATCTTCCTTGTCCAAGGCACTTAAAGGGGCGTAAGGGAATGGAAGCAGACCAAATGTACCAAATCGGATTAAAAAGTGCTTTGAAGAACGTTAAAAACCCAAAATTTTCGCCTGCGGCGCATGCTTTTGGACGACAATTACTGAAAAATTCATCGAGATTTAAGGATGTGGCAGTTAGCATTGATTTTTTTTGCGCCTGCAGCGCCAAAACGTACAAGTTTTCCATTAGCACCGTAGCAATGCAAAAATGTGTGCCTGGAGCGCAACTGTTCGTTTAAAAAGCTGCAAAGTTCGAAAAACACGGCTGCTGCGCCAAACGTGCGAAATATGGCTCTCCAATGGAATTTTTTGTGGAAGACCTTTTGTGACCTTGCCCCCACCTGTCAGAAAATTCTGGATCCGCCAGTGTGCACACGTCGCTTTCATGCGGGCGGACAAAGGAACATAGGACGCGTGACGAGCCAGACGTCTCCTCCGGTGGTACCTCCATCTTCTCGACACAACAAACGGTCCCGACGTGCGCTGGCCCTTCTAGCGACGACACGCTACGGTTGAGTGCGAACACAGAACGGAACGGTTGAGAGGGAACCACAAGGACACTTTCCGTGTTGTGCGCCACGTACTGGGTGGGTGGGCACACTGGAAACACAAGCCCCACCCAACACTACTCTCACTCTCTCTCTCCAACTTACAAACTGTTGCTCCAGAGTAGCGGCGACACGCTACAAGTTGGGTTTGGGTGCACTGTACTGTACGCTCCACGCATACTGTACCAGAAAGGTGTCTACCACAACGCCCTCAACTCAACCCTCAACTGACTTGTGTTTGCTGGGACTGTGCGGTTCGGCGTGCGCCTCGCTGTCCGTTGCGTCGGCTGCCGTGTGCTCGGCGTCGTCTGGCGGCTGCTTCTCGATGAGTCGGCGGTCCTCGTCCGGCTCGTCCCCTTCCCCATCCGCCGCTGCCGCTGCCGCTGCCGCGTCGGCGAAACGGGCGCCGAACGAACTGATCGCTAGACACCCAGAACATGTCCACTGAACACGACCCACCAACCCAAGCAGAACGTACAGTCGACGTCGCTATCGCCGGCCGCTGCCGACGAACCGCCGACAGTCAGGTGGAGCTTGGCGTCCTCTGCGGGGGCCGACTTCTTCTGAAAGAGCGCCTTGCCCACCGTCGAGTAGCTGGGCGTGCGCGAGGAGAGGTTCGAACCGGCCGGCGTTCCACCCGTGCTCAGCAGATACGCCTCAGACGCCTGCGAGAAACATGATGAGGTCACGTGCTCTCGATGCACGTGGCGCCAGGCCGCGTACCTTGGCGTTGAGGAATTTGGGCGCCTTTGGCAGTATGAGCTGGTGGGTGTCGCCGACGTTGTGCTCCTGCATGAGCTCGCTCAGGTCCAGGCCTTGGGGCAGGCGGAGAATGCCCAGACCCATGTTCGCGTCGAACGCGTCGCTACACGACACGTTCAGATACTCAACTCTCCTCTGGCAACGGCGCGCGCGTGCGTGCACCGACTGACTGCATGACGCCGACGTAGTCGTCGAGAACGGCGGGGCTGCTGAGCGCGCACTCGTGCCAGTCGTTCTTGAAGCCCAGCACCAGCACGTTCGGCCGCAGCTTGCCCAAGCCGCTCAGTTGGATCAGCGCGCGCGTGCCCTGATCACCACAGACGCAACGGTACACGCTGTCCCCGCAAACACTCGCCCACCTGCCGCAAGCTCTGATCGGCTATGGGGGCGTAGAAGCCCTTGATCTTGCGCTCGTCTAGCCACATGCGCCGAGCCCGGTGCAACGTGCCGATCGTCGCCAGCACCCGCTCGGCCGGCGCGTGCTGCAATTCGCAATTTCGTGAGCCGCTTCTACGACCTTGGTTGGGGTGCCAAGTGGGAGGGGCCCTCCGACAGGACCGGGCCAGGCCTACTCCCCTCCTACCTTCTCTTCCCCCCCCCCCCCCCCCACCCCCCCCCCCCCCCCCCCGCCCGCAGCCGCCCTGGGACACGCCCGGCCACACCACCCCAACCACCCCCGCCCCCACACCCAGGAGCCTGCTCTTCTGGCAAGACGTACCCCACCCCCCCCCCCCCCCCGACCCCCCCCAATTCTTACAACAACAACAACGACCCTGGTTGATGAGCAGTGGGAGTGGGGTGGGGGGGGGGGGGGAGCGACGTGCGTGCCGTGCTGGCGACCGGGGGGGGGGGGGGGCGACGGACCATGACGACGTGTCCGCAGAGCATGAGGGCGCTGTCCTTGGTGACGTTGTGTACGAAGTCGACGAGGTTGGGCCTGGCCGCGGGGTTGCCAGTGAGCACGAGCACCTGCGGCCGGTAGTTCTTCACGTGCTCGGCCGTCTCCAGCAGGCGGAGCATCGCGTGCAGCGCCGACTTGTAGATGTGCGCCTGCGTGCTAGAGCCCCAGTTCACCGCTGCAACGAAGGCGCGTGCGTGCGTGAGTGCGCGAGTGCCAGGAAGGTGCACGCACGCGGCTTCCTCCACATGATGTAGACGTAGAGGACGGCGACGAAGAAGAACGTGAGCAGGGCCGTCCACCAGCTCACGACGAACATGACGGCCACGCAGAGGATGGCGCCGAACAGCGAGAGCCACATGTTGTAGTACTGGAAGGCGGGCCGGAAGCCTGGGGAATGGAGAGAATGCTTGGCTTTGTTGGGGGAGGGGAGGGGGGGGGCAGGGAACCGGGCGAGTCGACTAGCGAGGCGTCGAAGCAGGCGTAGTTGAGCAGAGCGTAGGCGGCCAAGAAGAAGTTGGAGATGATGGGCGCGATCGCGTTCAGATCTCCTGCAAGCGCCTGCGTCGACTCTCTCGACTCGTCAACGTCAGAGCGCTGTCAAACCGATGAGAATCATGAGCAGCGCAATGAGAAAGGTCAGGCCGTAAGCTCGTCTCGGCTCGTCCGCCTTGCCATAGCCCACGGCGAAGCTGCTCACGTAGGGGAAGAGCTTGTCCTTGCACACGGCCTACGGTCGGGGGCAGCGCTTCCTCTTGCAACCCCCAAATGGTACATCCCAGTGGATACGGTACCTGGAACACCTTGGGAGCGGAAACCAACGAAGCCAGGGCGGAGCTGAGAGTGGCCGCGAAAATGCCAGCTGTGATCAGAGGGCCCCAGGCGCTCTCCAGTTCCATTACCTGTGTGGCAAACGTGCATGCAAAGTTTTGCATAGATACCGTCGGTGCATAAGCGTCAGAGGTGGCGCGCGTATGTGCTCACTTGAAAATAGCTGAGCAATCCGTACGCGCAATTGCCCTGGTCGGCGCACTCTAGCGTCGTCGCCTCGAAGGCTGTCGCGTTGAAGGCGGCCGCGGCGGCGGACGGCGAGGACACGAGTGCGCCCGCCGCGTATCTGACAATCCGGGGGGTCTGTAGCGAACTGAAGACAGGCAGGCAGCTGACCTGAGGCAGGTGGATCCGGTGGTCCATACGGCGCCCAGGTAGATGAGGGTCGTGACGAGGATGGCGAGCAGCGTGCCCTTGGGAATGGACTTCTGGGCGTCGGCCAGGTCGCCCGAGATGTTCGCCCCCGCCATGATGCCCGTCGCCGCCGGGAAGAAGACCGCGAACACCGAGAAGAATGTCTCGCCGCTCACGAAGTGCGGGCCCAGGTTCTCGAGCATCGTGCCCACTACAAACGGCAATTCGGCCGGTTTTGCACTGGGATCGAGAGGGCATCGTCGTACCGGCCAGTCCGGTGACCCCTCGACTACGCTGGAAGTCGCTGAGAGGGAGGAAGACGCCGACAACGTAGCTGATGAGCGAGATGGTCAAGATGACGAGGAGGCCCATCTGCATCTTCGCCTCGAAGCTCACACCGATCAGACAGATGCCCATGAGCAGCACGCACGTCACTGCAAGTTGGGCAGTGAAGGGGGGGGGGGGGGCGCCGAAATCGGCACCGAGGTGGGGGGGGGGAGGAGGGAGGCGTACCGAGTCCGACGATGCGAATGTCGTTGGGTCCGTTGTCGATGATGGCGAGTCCGTACTCCTTCATGACGTCGCGTACGGTCTCGGCGAAGCCGACTACGTACATGGCGGCGCCGACGGCGTTCGCGAACGAGAAGATCAGGCCGATGGAGCCGCCAAACTCGGGGCCCAGCGACCGACTGATCATGAAGTACGCGCCGCCTCAACGCGACACGCGGCGACCTCTTTCCCAGCCCACCACACAGCCGAGGCCAGTCGCCTCGACACGCACCTCCCTTGATCTCGCCGTTGGTGCAGATGGCGCACATGGAGATGGCCGTGATGGTGGTGACGACTGCCGACATGAGCACGATCAAGGAGCCGAGCGCTGAACACGACAGCCTCCAGACAACAACGCGACAGCATTGCGCGCGCAGAGCAGCAGCACGAACCGATGCCAGCCTGGCCTGCGACCCAGCTGACGCGCAAGTAGAGCATCACGCCCAGAATGTTCAGAATGCAGCGGACGAAGACGCCTTTCACCCAGCCGAACTGAACGCATTTTCCTTCTCCGGTTGCGCGCACGACCGTCGAGCGCGTGCGCGCACACCTTTGGACCCGCGACATCTGGAGGCTTGCCGCATTGCTCATCGTCCGCCTAAACATTCATTCAATGTCAATTGCTGTTCTTTTCGTTCATTTGTTGCGTGGGGTGCGTTTCAAGCGATTTCAAGCGGTGAGCGAGCCAGATGCGTCGGCCAATGCTGTTCCTTTCTCGTCGAGAGTGCATTCTTCCGTAATCTGTCATTCGCCGCCGTCCGTCTGGCGTGGTCGGCTGCGCTGGGGCGCGGCGGCGTGTTCTTTCGAGTGGCCAGCAGACAAGAGCACAGCTTCCTTCCTTCGTCCTTCCGCTGCCCTGCCGGCGCCCGCCTAACTGCGTCCGTTTGCATTCGACACTCGTTGGGCGGCGGCGGCAGCGCGAGCTGCTGACCGCCGCACGTCAGCCACAATCGATAGGCGTCCCGCGAAATTCGGTTGGCAGCAGCAACGAGACGAATACGTGCAGCGAGCGAGCCAGCGAACGGCGGCAACGATGGCGACGACAAACAAGCGTCGCACGCGCCACACGCAAGCGCAGCTTCGAAACATTCTCAGTGTCTGCGAAACACGAAGCGACACCCATCCCATGCCGATGCCTATCGGGCGCCCATTAAAAGCGTGCAAGCAACAAGGCGAAAGGAATGCCACGTGTCGTGTCAAGCAGCGAGAACAGGGGAACACGTGTCGAGATAATAGGGCGGTGTGCAGCCCCGTCAACAGCACCGACGCAGGGCAGAGCACTGCAGTTGACGTCACCCTGCCTTCCAGGGCGCGCCTCAAAATAGGCGCTGTCTAGACAACGCAAAGGCAAAAGAGGGACCGCCATTAGCGGCGGTGCAAAGACATGGCCAAGATGACAGCAACTTGACCTTTAGCACAAAAGGTGTACGCAACAGCTTGCGCCAGTTAGAAGGCCGAAAGAAAGGTGCATATGTATTTTTTTTTTTTTTTGTATTTTTTTATTTGTCGAACGACACGCGCATTACACAAGCACAAAATTACAGTGAACACGTGTACGTATGTACGAGCGCAGACGAGTACAGCGCAAGTGACGCACACAACAGTGGTGAACACACAAGGTAAACGCGCGCGTTTCGACAGGCCAGACGACACCTTTGCAGGAGATTTACAGTCTAGCCTTAAGGAACCGAGTTAAGTCATTAGTGTGGAGGTGGTGCTTAAATGTTAACAATGACCGAGCACTGACCGTACTTTCAGACAAGGCGTTCCAAGGAGCGATTACTCTATTTGCAAAGAAATTAGCGCGATAGAGTCGATTCTGCTTTTTATGAGCCAGTTTATGTTGGTGACCTCGAGTGTTTCTATTAGGGGCGTAAGAAAAGAAGTCTTCCGGATCTAGGGCAACAAGACCGTGGTACATGCGGAATACCATGATTAAGTCAAAGTGCAGTCGGCGCAGCTCCAAGGGTTCAAGCCCGGCTACCTGACACCTAGTAGGGTAGGGTATGTCTTCCAAACCTGGGAGCCTTTTTGTGAACCTTCTCTGAACAGATTCAACAGTCTGAATGCCCCCAATCTGGGAGGGATTCCACACAACAGAGGCATATTCAAGTCTACTTCTGACAAAAGTGCAAAATAAACGTGTGAGCAGAGCGCGATTTTGGCTTTTGAAGCAATAGAGAATCATGTTGGCCTTAACAGCACCAGAGTGGGAAATGCGTTGACAATGTGCAGCGAAGCGTAGGTCTTTAGAGACGTAAACTCCAAGATCCCGTATTGAAGTAGTACCAGTCAACACAGTATTGCCCAAATAGTAGTTGGATTGAGGGTTGCTGCGTAGGCCTAGATGTAGCACTTCACACTTGTGCACTGCAAGTACAAGCTCATTCTCTTCAGCCCAAAATTGAATGCTATCAAGCGCAGCTTGCAACTGTGATTGTTGTTCAAGGGTTTTGCAACGAAAATAGAGTTTACAGTCATCTGCAAACAGTTTAACGTTGACCCCACCACGAATAGCACTGGGAAGGTCATTGATAAACAGCAGGAAAAGCAGCGGACCAAGCACTGAGCCTTGGGGAACGCCACTTGTTACAATGGAAGACCCCGAGAAAGAATCTCCAACCCGAACGCGCTGCTTTCTCCCATCCAGCCAATTTTCTACCCATTGCACTAAGCGGTCGGCAACTCCGTATGTGCGCAATTTGTGAATTAGCTTAGGATGGCTCACGGTGTCAAAAGCCCTGGCTATGTCTAGATAGGCAACATCCACTGGATGACCATCATCCAGGTCAGCTGTCCAGTCATTCAGACATTCAAGAAGCTGGGTCACAGCGCTATGGCGTTGCAAGAAGCCATGTTGGGCCCGTGAAATCAGATGGTTGTCTGTAAGATAAGTTACCAACTTTGACTTAAGGAGCTTCTCCAGTAGCCTGCAGACCGTGCTAGTGATACTAATGGGCCGATAGTTGGATGGGTTTGTTTTTGAGCCTTTCTTGAACACTGGTGTGATATTGGCTTCCAACCAGTCATTGGGAAGTTGAGCAGTAGCAAGTGAAAAATTGAAAATCAGAGTAAGTGGCTCTGCTAGGACAATAGCCAGTTTCTTCAGGAGGAAGTGTGGTAATCCATCAGGGCCGCATGAGAATTTATTCGGCAGAGCACAAAGTGCCCTGTAAATATCGAATTCATCAAAGGGGGGCAAATGCATGCGAGCGCGCGTCTGGGGTGGGAGCGCAGAGGGGACGCCATTGTCGCGCGTGAACACTGAGGCAAACTGCGCACTTAACAGAGTGGCCTTATCAACGTCAGAGCATTTCAGCTCTCCATCCTCGCCCGCTAAAACTGGAATCTCTAGTTGTGTGTTCATGCGTGAATTTACATACTGCCAAAAGCGCCTGACAGAGCCACTGTTAGCTAATTGCTCTTCGTAACGAATGTCCGCCTCACGAGCTGCGCGGCGTGCAGCCTGGTTCGCTTCTTTCCACTTTCGCAGAGACTGACTACACCCAGTGCGTTTGTACTCAGCGTGCAATCGCTTCTGCTTTTCAATGAGCTTGCGAACAGTGCGGTCTAACTTGGGGCCATTCATGCGCGGTTTGCAAGTGGGAACAAAACGGTCTATACAGTCCTTCAGTATATCGCGGAACATGTCCCACATTTGGTGAATGTTTGTACATGTATCGAACAACATAGGTGCCCACGGAAATGGGGCCAGGGGAGGGGTAAATCGCCAAATTTTTCGAAGGCAGGGGGTGGGTAAACTGGGCAATTCGGGATACTTCCCACAGGTTGGGTGGGTGGGTGAGTGAGTGTCATGTATGGTCGATCAATGCAATGCAGCAGCACAATGTTTGAATGTACATGGTATTCTGGTAGAAGAAGAAGAAGATGGCATGATGGTAGCCTGTGTTCTACGATGAAGACACAGTAGACAACCACAGACAGAACTGCAAGCAGTGTGCAGCGCTGTGCAAAACAATTGTTGGGGATTTCGCAGCACTTAGACAAGAAATTTGAGAAGAGACTTCGCCATAAACAGCACCGTGACGATTCTGCCAAATCAGGGTGTACGCGTCAGCGTACAACCCTAATATGTGACCACTTCTCAATGCGGGTTTTTGAATTTTCGATCGCCTATAACTTTTGATTGCCTGAATAATATGTGACCACTTCTCAATGCGGGTTTTTGAATTTTCGATCGCCTATAACTTTTGATTGCCTGAACGGATTTCGACGCGTTATGGCGCAAATGAACCGCCTTCTGCTGGGGCATCGAATGCGCCATAACGCGTTTCCTTGCTTTACTGTAATGGGTCAATAGTTCCAAAAATGTTCCAATTTTGCGGCTTTTTTTTTTCATGTTCTCTGCCAGGTTTTTGGAGCGCCGCTCGCGAACGCCAGGCCTATCGCGATGAAACTTGGTATGTGCAGCCGGCTAGTGATCGCAATGTTGCATGCCAAAGGATTTGTGTGTACTTCGTACCGATCTCGAGATATTGCCGATTTTATCAGATTATCGATTGATTTTCTTGGATATGGGCCACCAATTTTGTGCCCTATAGGCGCTTTAACGGTACATCGTAGCGCTTCGCTGTAAAGGAGAAAGTTGGTCGCCATGACATGACTTGTGTTACTTTCAACAATTGAACCAAATTGGACGCACCAAAATGCCTCCTCCCATTATATCGATAAAGGAAATTGGCGATATTTCGGTGTGGTTAGGTCGGATGGCATAAACATCAATAATAAAGTTGATCGCCCTTCGATGTAGAACATTTCATTCCTTGAAGTCAACACGATCCGACGCACCAAAATATTTTCACTTCCGGGTTAATCGATAAATATCGATATGGGTAGGTCGGATCACTTTGGCCAAAACACAAAAGTTGACCGCCTGCACGTGCAGATCATTTTGATTCTTTACACCGCTATGCTCTGACGAACCAATATGGCACTACAGATGTGCACGCACGCACGCACACCAACAAATGGGCTGCTTCGCAAGAAACTTGATGTGGGTAGGTCCGATCACTTTGGCAAAAACACAAAAGTTGACCACCTAGTCATGGTGATCATTTCCATACATACATCACTATGCTCTGACACAGCAATATTGCACAACTGCATGTGCATGCACGCATGTATGTCTGCTAGGCTGTTGGTACTTTGCTTTACTTCAATTTTGCCTTGTTCGATTCAGTCATAGGTACATTGTGTGTGAACCTACATCAGTGAATGTGTGTGCGCGTATGTGCGTGCGTGCGTGCGTGCGAGCGTGCGTGCGTGCGTGCCAGCGAGCGTGCGTGCGTGCGTGCGTGCGTGCATGCTTGCGTGCGTTGAATTACAGAAACCCCTCATCTTTCGAAAAAACACTGTATTAAGGAAAAATTTGCAGGTGGCTGCAAAAAAAGGTCAATATGTGACGCTCTTGTGGTGAAGTCCAGTTTGAAAAGTAGCGGTATTAAGGTACGCCCCACTGATTTCTGGCCACTTCCACATTGTAGTGGATCAACTTCAGTTTGAACAAATCATGTATAAAATCTAAACCTCATGTAGCAACACGTCACATATTCGGCGTTTGTTGTGTTCACCCACAATGGAAATGTGCAGTGAAAATAATGGCGACTGGAGCTGGCTGACATTTACATAGATTGAAATGCAAGAAATAAGCACATGCCCATGGAATTCCTATGCACACGTATGCATGCGCGCGTGCGCGCATGCACGCACGCACGCAGCACACACACATGCATTAGGGCACTACACACATGGCTGGGGGCACAACACAAATGTTGGATGAAGAGTTTGTCATTGGGTGGAATGCCAGAAGGGAATGGAGCAGGATTGTAGTACGTATTGTATGTCTCACCTACACATCAGCAACTGTACATCATCACCAACCCACATGTAACAAATTTTAGCATGGGGGCACCAATTGATTATGCAGAACATACTTTGGCAGTGTCAGGTTCATGGTAATGGGCAATAATAACGTCTTGTTAGAGAAGAGGTATGAGTTGATGGACGTTTGTGCTTTGGTTGGCTTGACTGAGTGACATGGCTCACACAACAAACGCTGAACATGTGACGTGTTGCTGCATGAGGTTTAGATTTTATACATGGTTTGTTCAAACTGAAGTTGATCCGCTACAATGTGGAAGTGGCCAGAAATCAGTGGGGCGTACCTTAATACCGCTACTTTTCAAACTGGACTTCACCACAAGAGCGTCACATATTCACCTTTTTTTGCAGCCACCTGCAAATTTTTCCTTAATGTATAGGTCAGTCAGTAGATCATTATTTGGGAGTTCGGAAAAGCTCTCCTCATGACATTTGTGATAGCGAAAGCGCAGAGTGTGGTATGCAGATCTGTCTTGGGATTTCGCAAAATAGGTAGGGCGCATTTGTTTGGGACAAAAATATCACCTCAATATACCTCACAATTTAATAAATGTAGCTAATTATTGCATCGTACTGCAGAGCTGCTCTGCGGACTGATGCAGACTGACTCAGGACCTGGCAGGAGCGAATGGCAGGTGGCCTTGCAGGCGCTGCTTTGTGACACAGTTGCTTGGGAGCTGGCACCAAGTAATTTGGAGCCGATTGGCGCAGTTGCTTTCATGCAGTTTCTACCAAATTAACTGCGCCGCAGGCGAAAATTTGGCCATTTCTATGTCTCACCTAGCAAGCATTCTTCCTTAAAATTGACGGTAATTGGCGGTTGTGCTACCTGGCTCACAAGAGGGTGAGTACCACAATACTACCTGGCTCACAAGCGGGTGAGTTGCATGCTCACCACAGCGCCACAGGCTTCACAGATTGGAGCGTTAACCTAAGGGAATCCTATATCCTGGCCCAAAACGATTCCCTAGTCCAAGAAGAGTGACCTGTACGCTCACCAACCATAGGGCCGCAGGCAAACTTTTGCGTGTATGGGTGATCTAAAGTAAGGGTGCGTTAATCTAAAGTTAACAAATAAACATCTTCTAAACCTGCCTGGCCACCCTAGTGCCCTGCACACCCGTACCTAGAGAGAGGATACACAGGAGGATGCTATGTAATGTATACGTACATACAGGTACATACTAGTAGTATGATACTACGCTTTGGGTGTCCATTAGAACAACAAAAATCAATAAACGCTATACGAACAAAAATCGATAAACGCCCAACCAAGTCAATAACGCAAAAGTAAAGTTAGGTATGTACAACAGTTGCGCGGCTGCATTGCACTAATTGCCTATAGAGATGGGAAGGGGTATCCCGAAAATCCCGATTTGGGTTCGGGATTAGGTAGCCCAGGGGGAGGGTAATCCCGAAAGTCTTTCGGGATAGGGTCTTACAGGGGAGGGGTATACCCCCCCCTATACCCCCCCCATGGGCAGGTATGGAACAAAGCTACCCAGTCGACTTTGCTGAGGTGGTCCTCCATAACAGGATAATTTGCTTTTCGATAATTCTTAAATTCGCGTAGAACTGGCGCTTTTGTCAGGGATTGTGCGACTTTGAATGTGATTGCTAGATGGTCAGATGGAATGCACGGCTGAACAACATCCGCAGAGTGGATGACGTGGGGGTGAGCCAAGCAAAGCCGCAAAACGCCAAAGCTCTCACGTCATCGTCCTCAGTAGGGTCGTCCACTTGAATTGACAGTCGCGCTTTGCGATCCAGCTCACCTTCACCCTGAAATCACTGGTAATCACGACTCACGAAATTCACAGCTTAGTGAGTCAGCAAAAGCACAAAAAGCCAACGCAAGGGCAACAAAAGAAAAAACGGCCCACCTGAAGCTGCTTCAATGTTGGCCTCTTGTTGAGCGCGCCCTCTATAGACATGAGATTCCGGTAGTGGTCGAGATGTGGCACACGCTCCATCGTCTCGACATTTCTGAATCATAGCAGAATAAATATGCACTCTTCTTGCGACAAAGTTCATGTTGTGCGTCATCAGTTGAAACCTCTTCACTTCAGTAGGTACCAACATTCGTTCACCCTCACCACCAGGCGTTTTCGTCCCAAGGACAGACGCACCTGAAGCTCTTGACGTTCTGCTGCGTGCCTTGGGCGGTGCTCTCTCTGCGGTCGAGCGTCGCCCTGCCGGCCGTGTCTCCCTCCTCCGTCTCCCCCCTCTCGGAGTCGCCCATCGAGAAGTGCACCGCCTTCTGGCCGCCATTCGCGCCGCCGCCGCCGCCTCCCAATTTCCCCGGCGCGCCCGTCACCTCGAACCGATTCGACGTCGGTGCCGGCGCGGCCGGCGGCTGTCCTGCTGCTGGCTGAGCTCCGCCTCCGTCCACGGGGTCGACGTGGAAGCGACTACTGGCGTTGCGCTTGAGCAACTCCTCCTGCGCCTCCGCCTCCTTCTCCGCGCCGCCTTCCGCCATTCCCACTTCCGACCGCTAACTAAGAAGGCGACACAAAATGGCGGCGATCTGTTGTCGACGGACAAAGAGAGGAGGAGTCGAGGGCGCAAACTCTGCCGAAGCGACAGGCGCGCTCTGCGTCGTTGCCAGCCGCAACCCAGCGCACGAATTTGCGCCTCTGCGCGTATCCACTCTCGCCGGAAAATGCGGTTATTACGCGAAGCTGCATTGATTTAAAGTTGATTACAACTTTCCCTGAATTGTGTGATGTGCGTGCGCACGGTTTCTTTCAATGTTTTCAGACGTTCCTGTGTCTTTGCCTTTTCAAACTAGACAAACCAGACCAGACGCACAAAAAAAAACAGAGTGGGGAAGAAAGACTCTACGCTGTCAACGAAAAAGTGTCAAGGGAATGCTACGAATCTAGAAAGAGCGTGATATGCAATTTTTCAAATTTGCATTTAGGACCCAAGATTGTAGTAGAAATTGTCGTGTTGCCTCACTAAATCGCGTCATTTCAAGTGCAAATTAATGTCTTTTTTTGTTTACGCTACCATTTGGTAATGCTAAAACAGTCCATCAAACCATGGTCTTCAGGAAACAGTATACACAACCGAGTGGAATGGGAAAACCCTTTTGGGGTGCACGGTGCACCCGGGTGCACGGGCAGACCCTCTTTGGGGGAGACAGCGGAACAATGCACACCGAAGTGTTATTTTTTGCTAAATCGCTTCCGCCAACCGCTCCCGTTTACAATTTGTGTTTTGCTGGGACCGTTTTCCCGCACTATTGCGAAAATGGCGGCCGTTTCAAAACGGTTTGTGAGCGATATTGAAACGGCTAAGTCTCTGTTGCTTGTCAAGGATGGAACTGGGGGCGAAGAGGTGGAATTCCTCTCCACTGTCCCTCACCACCTGCCGTCTGGACAAAAGGAAGCGTCATTCTTTATCGACTGTGGCGCCCTAAAGGATACCGAAGACGTTTATGTGGATTCTTACGGGAAGTGGGGCCACCAGCTCGACGGCGAGCATCACGTCACCGTCCGTGTGCTCGAGAAGGTGGCGTTCGAGCTTGAGTGCGCTCGCTGCCACCGTCTGCCGCCGCTCAAGTTCGTCTGCTGCCACACGCTCATCGTCGCGCACGTCGCCCGCCGCCTCGAGACGTGCCTCGCCTCTGCCGTCGAGCGGTGGGACTTGGCCGTCGGCAGGCACGCGCTCTTCGACGCGGCCACCCAGCGCGCGGCCGGTGAAAAGGCCGAGAAGCGCCGCTACGGCGGGCGCAACAACACCAAGTGCACCGCAGTCGCTCAGTCTGTCCCGCGTCCTGCGTTGACCGTCGCTGTAAACGGCGTCCCAATGGTGTGCCGAGCGCTTTCAAAATGGGTCCTCTGTTGCAGGCTGTTCCCACTCCAAGAGCTGGCTCTTCTTCTTCTTCTTTTCTCGGGCCGGCTCTGACGGCGACGACAGAGGCCGCCGACGCCGGAGCAGAGGGCGTCCGCGCTTGGGCGCTATCTTATCAGGGTGTACGCGGCAGCGTACAACCCTAATATGTGACAACTTCTAATATGCGGTTCTTTGAATTTTCAGTCGCTTATAACTCTTGATTGCCTGAACCGATTGTGACGAATGATAGCTCAAAAGAACCGCCTTCTAGACCGGAATCGAATAAGCCATCCCGCGTTTCGGTACTCGAGCGCATTAAGAGGAAATGTCCGAAAATGTTCCGAAAAAGTGGTGTTTTTTTTTCCTGTTCTGCACACACTTTTTGGGTCGCCGCTCTGGAACACTGCTGTCGATGTTGACGAAACTTGGCGTGAACACGTGGTATATGATCGCA